>AWOL01S0016443.1:1643-28660 GCA_000715115.1 Nicotiana otophora | reverse complement strand
AATAGGGAAGAAGAAGAAAGCAGTAGAGAGAGGAAAAGAAGATAGGGATGGGGTAGGTGGTGGTGGGTTGGGGTGGGGATCTTACCTAGTCCGGTGGTTGCCGGAGGTCCGGTGAATCAGACAGACGTTAGAAGCCAGAAGTTAGAAAAAGCTAAAAAGCTGTCGAGAGAGAGAGAGAGATTACACTCCGAGGTATAGCCCTTACTTCCCTCTTTACTGCTCAAATTGTACTTTACAGTTGTGTGAATTGCCGGGGTAAATGGTTCGGGTCCGGTGAGGTTTTGGAATGAATTGGAACACTTAGTTCCAAGGTTTAAAGCTTAAGTTAAAACAGTGAACGGATGTTGACTTATGTGAAAACGACCCCGGAATGAAATTTTAATAATTCCAATAGCTCCATATGGTGATTTTGGACTTAGGAGCGTGTTCGGAAAATTATTTGGAAGTACGTAGTGGAATTTAGCTTGAAATGCCGAAAGTTAATTTTTGGAAAGTTTGACCCGGGGGTTGACTTTTTGATATCGATGTCGGAATTTGATTCTGGAAATTTGAATAGGTCCGTAATATTAAATGTGACTTGTGTGCAAAATTTAAGGTCAATCGGACATGAATTGATAGGTTCCGGAGTCATTTGTAGAAACTAGAAATTTCAAAGTTCATTAGGCTTGAATTGGGGTGTAATTCATGGTTTTAGCATTGTTTGAGGTGATTTGAGAGATCGACTAAATCCGTATGATATATTAGGACTTGTTGGTATATTTGGTTGAGGTCCCGAGGGGCTCAGGTGAGTTTTGGGAGGTTAACGGATCATTTTTGGCCATGGTGAGATTGCTGATATCTGGTGCTGCATTTTTCGAATTTTCTCTTTCGCATTCGCGAGTGGGCCCTCGCGTTCGCGAAGAGGAATTTTAGGCAGGCAGGATTTAATCTTTGCATTTGCGAGGGGGTCTCACATTCACGAAGAGAAGATGGGTTGTGCATCGCATTCGCGTATGGGGTATCGCGTTCGCGAAGGGAAACGTAGTGGGCATGGGTTTTTGTCTTCGCGTTCGCGAAGTGGAGCTGGCGTTCACGAAGAAGGGCTCCGTAAAGCATCGCGTTCGCGGACAGTGTCTCGCGTTCGCGAAGAGCAAATATGGGGAAGCACATTTTGTACTTTGCGAACGCGAGGGACCTATCACGTTCGCGAAGAAGAGAGGTCTGGACAGAAAGTTTAAGTTCAGAAAATGGGACTTAGTCCCATTTTTTATTTTTAACGATTTGGAGCTCGGATTGAGACGATTTTTGGAAAATGTTCAGAGCAAACAACGGGGTAAGTGTTCTTAATTCAATATTGGTTAAATTACCCGAATCCATGGTTGTTTTTAACATTTAATTGGTGAATTAAGTTGGAAAAAATTGTGAAAACCCTCTTGGTTTAATTTGGAGATTTGAGGGTCGAGTTGATGTCGTCTTTGAGTAAAAATTTATATGGTTGGACTCGTGGTTGAATGGGCATTAATATTTTGTAACTTTTGTCAGATTCTGAGACGTGGTCCCCACGGGTAATTTTTGGGGTGTAATTTCGGATTTTGTGGAAATATTAGTATTTTGATATGGAATTAATTCCTATAAATTTTTGTGGGCTGAATCAAATTAATTGTGACTAGATTCGAGCCATTTGGAAGTTGATACATGCAGAGTGGAATTGCTGTAGCACTACGTAGCTTGCTCAACATTGGATTTGGCATATTCGAGGTAAGTAACTCTTCTAATTTTGGAATTGAGGGTATGAACCGTGAATATATGTATTTTTGTAAAATGTTAGGAGGTGACGCACATGCTAGGTGACGGGCGTGTGGGCGTGCGCTATAGAAATTGTGACGTAATTATCTTTGTGGAATTTTATAGTTAAATAATCTTGACATTTTCCATGCGGTTTTATGTGTTAAAGAAATTGAGCTGAAAAGCATATTAAAAATCATGTTGAGGCTATGTGCCAAGATTACGGGGACCCACAGAGGTCATATTGCTGTAAATTATTGTGTTAAATAAAAATTCATACTCAGTCATATTCATTTCATTGCATATCATATCTCAGTCTCTGTTGTTATTTATTGATACATCATATCATCAATTTTGGACTATTATTCATGACATGACGAGCCCGAGAGACTGGAGAGATTGATGACTGAGTGACGCCGAGGGCCTGATTTGTGAGGATATTTATGGGATCGGGTTGCACACCGCAGCATATTTCATATTTATGATATCGGGCTGCACGCCACAACATGTTTGATATCGACCGAGGGCCTGATTGTGAGGATTAGTGTGGAACGGGGCTGCCCGCCTGCAACATACTTTATTATTATAGCATGTGAATTGTCCGTGCAACACATGAGTTGTCCGTGTAGATTACAGTGCTTGGGCTGAAGGAGCCCCTCTGGAGTCTGTACACCCCCCCAGTGAGCGCAGGTACCTACTGAGTGCGAGTGCTGAGTGCTGAGTGACTGGGAGGCATGGGTGATTGTGAGGTATGCCCGACTGGCAAGAGTGATTGTGAGGTATGCCCGGGTGGCAAGAGTGGTTGTGAGGTATGCCCGAGTGACACGAGTGACTGTGAGGTTTGCCCGAGTGGCACGGGTGACTGTGAGGTTTGCTCGAGGGGCTGTATATGAGTGATGTTTTGCCCGAGGGGCTGTTTATGCTTTTATCACCGAGTTGCATCGCATTGGCCTGCACACATGACATACAAGCATAGAGAGGTATTTTCTCATGCTGTACTACATCACATCATTCATGATTTCCCACACATTGTTTTTACAGATGTGCATAGTGATGCTTGTTTTTTTACACGGGTTATCCAGAAAGAAAATGAAACATCTTATTTATTATTGAAAAGATTTTTGGGAGAAATTATTGTTTTCAAACTATTCATATTTTTGGAAATTTCGGAAAACGATTTGGGTTTTAACTTATGAATTTGAAAGGAAGAACTATTATTTTTGAAATCATGATTTGGCTGAACATTTTATCTCTGAGTTACTTCTGGTATTATTTGCTTTATATTATTATGGACTGTTGTGAACTATTGGTTATGGACCCGACCTTGGTAGAAGCTCGTCACTACTTTCAACCTACAGCTAGATTTGTTACTTACTCAATATATGGGGTCGGTTATACTGATACTACACTTCTGCACATTGCATGCAGATATTGGCTGTTGTTGTTGCTGTGCTCGATGGTTGCGGGACTTGAAGATGTACCTGCGTTCCTGTTGCAGCTGCCTCTTGTTCAGGGTAGCCTTAGATTTATAAAAGCTCTGTTTATGTATTATTCAAACAGACTATGTATTTATTTCATTTTCGCTTTGTATACTCTATTCTTAGAAGTTCATGATTTGTACTATCAGTTCTTGGGGATTGTACACGATTAAGACCTTTATTCACTTAAATTGCTTTAATAATTATTATTGAAATTGGATAGTTGGTAATTGGCTTAACTAACGGGTTGGGTTTGGTGCCATCACGACTAGTTAGATTTTCGGTCGTGACAAGGTGGTATCAGAGCTCTAGGTTCATAGGTTCTACAAGTCATGAGCAAGTGTCTAGTAGAGTCTTGCGGATCGGTATGATGACGTCCATACTTATCTTCGAGAGGCTACATGGAATTTATAATATATACTTCCCATCTTTCTTTCCTTATCATGTGAGATTGATTCAGCTTGAGACATAACTCTTTGAATTCCTTCCACGTATTAGTATGCGCACATGAGCGCTCAATATCAGCTGTGCATCGCCGGCTTATGATTTTATGAACGAGGTTCAAGATGTGTATTCTGTGTTTTGGTGATGGGCCAGTCTGGAGGACTTGAGGCCAGGTTTAGATCGCAGCTTAGGCTCGGTAGCTTCAGTTGTAACCTATATATTTGGACTCATATGTCCGGTAATATCCCTATGAGTGGAAGTTGTGGCTCGATGAGCGACAGAATGGCTTTGTGATGAGTATGATGTAAATGCGGGATGTGTTAAGACGATTTGCATATGACGAGAAATATTTCCTTGAAATGTAAAGGAAAGGCCATTGGGTACTTGATTTTCGAATTGATGTGGTGTACAGTCTCTAGTATGAATGTTTTGAAGGGTCTTTCACATTGTTAAATTTTGGGGTAAAACTAAATTCTCACATCTAATTAATGAGTTTGGACTCAGATAGACTAAGTGATTGCATAGTAATTATGAATGCGAAAGGGTATAACAAGATACCAGATTGAGGCTAAGCAGGTAGATTATCCCTTGCGGAGTAATCTACGTAGGAGTATTCCTTATGATGTGAGTGGAGAGTTTCTTTTCTACCGACGGGGTGTATGGGTGGAGATTTGAATCTGAATGTGATTGAGAAAGTTGACTTGTATGTTAAGACGATGAATACGAGCTTAGCGGATGATTGGGGTATTTTTATGGTTGGCGTTGTATGAGCTTGGGAAGAAGTTTCGTTGGACTGACTGTGGCATTATGGTAGTAAGAGAGTATTGGTATTGTGAGTTATGGAATATTTTAATCTATGGCTTTGAGCCAAGAAGGGGAGTCTGCTATTGACAATTTGATTTCATGGTTAGGTATTAAATTTTAATTTTGGTCGGAGGCATACTTGTGGGTTAGCTATGACTTGCAGAAGTTGACATCGAGGATGACTCAAACAAGGAAATTCTTGGTTAAGGATTATATTGCACGCATGAGTATATGAAATTCGTGGGATGAGTGAGTTGTTATTGGTGAATGACGTAGTGCGCACAGAGTATGAATTTGATTGGGGGTATTAGAGTAGAGTTACTTCTTTGAGTGTTGTTGTGCTAATGGGGCACGTGTCGTTTGACCCATTTGGGCAGTGCAATTAGATGTGAGCAAAGTGGGTGACTCCCGAGAAAATTCCAATGGGTTTGAGAATTATATATAGCAATTGAGAATGTTTCCGGACTTGTGTATGGATTCTATATTTTTGTGTAAGGAAGGTAAGAAGAACAATTTCAAATTCACATAAGGTATTATCAGAGTGAGTGTTATAGTTGTGGTATTTTTGAAGGTGCTTAAGAAGAATACATTTGCTTATGGGCCGTAGGGCATTGTGGTTCTATGATAATGTTTGTAGGGTGAGTTATGGTTAAAGATCGTGGTATTTTAGCAAGAAGAAGTATCAATCTGAAGACAAATTCGGAAGGGACCCGGAGAAAATAGAACAACTGGGTAGTAGGTTGGATCAGTATGGTAATGGATATGATCGGTTCTTTGGGTGCTTATGACATGGGGGTTATCTACAGGTACTTTGTGGCAATACACCTGGACTTGGCGACCTGCGTGGCTTGGCCGAGTTAGAGGATTTTTTTAAAGGCTTGATTATGTGCAAATGGATTCCAAAGTATTCTTGATGGTTTCTACCGGTGTGGAGAACGTGTTGTGTATTGTGATTTCCTCCTGGAAAGAAGCAAGAGAAAGGTTTCTAACTAAAATGGTATGTAAATTATTGGTGACTCAAAGTTGATAATAAGATTCTTGTGCTTTTCACATGATGGCAACATAGATGTTAAGTGTTGTACGAAAGCTAGATTTTCATGTACAAGGTGGTAGTACAGTCTTGAAGAGAATGTAACGAATGTTGGACAACATGGACGGTTTCAAATAACTAGACGAATACTATTACTACTTGGTGTTGTATGAGAAAGGGGAAAACTTCAGAAGGTGCATTGTATTTTGACTTACAGATGTATAAATTAGTATTGCGGTACTCACATGGTTGATAGACTATTGATATTCAAATTTTGTCAAGTAGTACGGAAGAACTTTTAAAGTATTTCTCGTGGGATGATCGTGTATGAGAGAGGTGTTAGGCATTCGGGCGGTGGAGATGGAATCAAATATGGTGATTCGCATGTTCTATGGATTTGGAGATTGGGAGTTCTTAGGAGCAGATTGTTTCATGGTTGTGGACTGTGAAGTTGTGGTCGGAGCTAGCCAGATGATAGAATGTGTTATGATTCAGCCATTTTGGATTTTCAGAAGAATTTTTATCTATTTGTGGGTAACCCGAGTTGATTTGGCGGTCTATTGGTAAGCCCAATTAAGATGTGTATTCTATACTGAGTCAGAATGGTTGGCTCCATATTGCTATTATTGAGGGATGTGTCATTCGGGTGATGTTGAGCTTATTCATATTTTGAGATGATCTGTGAGTTACTCCTTTATGCTACGGGGAGTTGTGATTCATTGGTTATGTGCACAGATGGTGCGGTTCTATTTGAGCTTTATAGTGGAATTTGAGCGTGATGAGTATTTGGGTATTGGATGATCGATTGCGTAATGGTTATGTTCTTTCAGGTTTTGTGGGGCATTTGTGTCATTTGGCTCTCCGTGGTTATTGATTTTGAGCAGGGTGGCTCGGGTATAACAGGACCAATATTTGTATGGGGACACCTATTGCAGTGGAGCTATGTTTAGGTATGAACCTTGTGTTGGAATCGGGTGATGGTTCTACGGTGTATGATGAATTTTCAGCGTTTTGTTGTGGCGGTACTTGTTAATCTTGCGAGGCAGTTCTCTCATTTGAGTCATTTTCATGACTGAGTACATTTGAATTATTGGATATTGGTGCACGGATGGCATGGGCTATGGCTCTAAGTTATATTGGTACGGCTTGTCTGTTGAATAGTTGTGTTTAGTAATATAAGGTCATTGGACCTAGAATGGGTACTATCAGGTTCGATTACGGTATGTTCGAAAGTATAATATTGAAAGTCATCTCAGAAAGTGATTGTGGTTCTGGTTGGGGCGAGCGGGCTCCGTGATTTGTTGATCTGGTAAGTGGTCATGCAATTTCGCATGTTTCATTTATTATCAACAGTGTACGAAGGTTTTGGGATGAGATTTGATTCGATATGGGTTTAATACTAGTATGCAGTTGGTTTTGGAGTAGACACTGCTATCAGGAACGATGCTACGAGCATGCGAGTTGTATAATATGTTGGCTGATTATATCCGTGGTTATAGTTATAGCTCGATGCAACTTTTTCCGACTTATACGGTGTGTAAATGTACGATTTGTATCTTGAAAGAAATTCTAAAGGTTGGAAATTAAATTCCAAGGTTTATGGGCTAGAGTTAAATTAATGAATTCGGTTGGATTGTGTTGTCAAGCCTATATGGAATAGAGTGACGTGGGTTCACTCCCGGGTACGTGTGTGGTAAGATGGAACAGTGATTTGATGGCTTGGAAACAACTCTTGGCACGTTCGAGGACAAACGTATATTTAAGTGGGGGAGAATGTAACGATCCGGCCGTTCGTTTTGAGTATTACAACCTTGCTTCCCCCTTTACTACTCAAGTTATACTTTACAGATGTTATGTGAATTGCCGGGGTAAATGGTTCGGGTCCGGTGAGATTTTGGAATGAATTGGAACACTTAGTTCCAAGGTTTAAAACTTAAGTTAAAATAGTGACTGGATGTTGACTTATGTGAAAACGACCCCGGAATTAAGTTTTGATGATTCTAATAGATCCGTATGGTGATTTTGGACTTAGGAGCGTGTTCAGAAAATTATTTGGAAGTACGTAGTGGAATTTGGCTTGAAATGCCAAAAGGTAAATTTTTGGAAAGTTTGACCCGGGGTTGACTTTTTGATATCGGTGTCGGAATCTGATTCTGGAAATTTGAATAGGTCCGTAATGTGAAATGTGACTTGTGTGCAAAATTTGAGATCAATCGGACGTGAATTGATAGGTTCCGGAGTCGTTTGTAGAAACTAGAAATTTCAAAGTTCATTAGGCTTGAGTTGGGGTGTAATTCATGGTTTTAGCGATGTTTAAGGTGATTTGAGGGATCGACTAAGTCCATATGATGTTGTAGAACTTGTTGGTATATTTGGTTGAGGTCCCGAGGGGCTCGGGTGAGTTTTGCACGGTTAACGGATCATTTTTGGCCTTGGTGAGATTGCTGATATCTGTTGCTGCATTTTTCGGATTTTCTCTTTCGCATTCGCGAGTGGGCCCTCGCGTTCGCGAAGAGGAATTTCAGGCAGGCAGGATTTACTCTTCGCGTTCGCGAGGGGGTCTCGCGTTCGCGAAAAGAAGCTGGGTTGTGCATCGCATTCGCGTATGGGGTATCGCGTTCGCAAAGGGAAACATAGTGGGCATGGTTTTTTGCCTTCGTGTTCGCGAAGAAGGGCTCCGTAAATCATCACGTTCGCGAACAGTGTCTCGCGTTCACGAAGAACAAATGTTGGGAAGCACATTTTGTGCTTCGCGAACGCGAGGGACCTGTCGCGTTCGCGAAAAAGAGAGGTTTGGACAAAAGGTTTAAGTTCAGAAAATGGGACTTCGTCCCATTTTCTATTTTAACGATTTGGTGCTCGGAGTGAGGCGATTTTTGGGAGATTTTCATAGGAAACAATGGGGTAAGTGTTCTTAACTCAATATTGGTTAAATTACCCGAATCCATGGTTGTTTTTAACATTTAATTGGTGAATTAAATTGGAAAAAATTGTGAAAACCCTCTTGGTTTAATTTTGAGATTTGAGGGTCGAGTTGATGTCGGAGTTGAGTAAAATTTATATGGTTGGACTCGTGGTCAAATGGGCGTTAATATTTTGTAACTTTCGTCAGATTCTGAGACGTGATTTTTCGGGCATAATTTCAGATTTTGTGGAAATATTAGTATTTTGATATGGAATTAATCCCTATAAATATTTGTGGGCTGAATCAAATTAATTGTGACTAGATTCGAGCCGTTTGGAAGTTGATACACGCAGAGTGGAATCGGTGGAGCATTGCTTAGCTTGCTCGACATTGGAATTGTCTTGTTCGAGGTAAGTAACTCTTCTAATCTTGGAGTTGATGGTATGAACCCTGAATATATGTATTTTTCTGAATTGTTGGGAGATGACGCATATGCTAGGTGACAAACGTGTGAGCGTGCACTATAGAAATTGTGACGTAATTGTTTATGTGGAATTTTATAGTTAAATAATCTTGACATTTTCCATGCGGTTTTATGTGTTAAAGAAATTGAGCTGAAAAGCATATTAAAAATCATGTTAAGGCTATGTGCCAGTATTATTGGGACCCACATAGGTCATATTGCTGTGAATTATTGTGTTAAATTGAAATTCATACTAAGTCATATTCATTTCATTGCATATCATATATCAGTCTCTGTTGTTATTTATTGATACATCATATCATCATTTTTGGGCTATATTTCATGACATGGTGAGCTCGAGATACATGAGAGATTGATGACTGAGTGAGGCCGAGGGCTTGATTTATGAGGATATTTATGGGATCGGGCTGCACACCGCAGCATGTTGCATATTTATGGATGAGTGTGGATCGGGGCTGTCCGCCTGCAACATACTTTATTATTATAGCACGTGAGTTGTCCGTGCAACACGTGAGTTGTCCGTGCAGATTATAGTTCTTGGGCTAAAGGAGCCCCTCCGGAGTCTGTACACACCCCCAGTGAGCGTAGGTACCTACTGAGTGCGAGTGCCGAGTGCTGAGTGACTGGGAGGCATGAGTGATTGTGAGGTATGCCCGAGTGGCAAGAGTGATTGTGAGGTATGCCCGACTGGTAAGAGTGATTGTGAGGTGTGCCCGATGACACGAGTGACTGTGAGGTTTGCCCGAGTGGCTGTATATGACTGATGTTTTGCCCGAGTGGCTGTTTATGATTTTATCACTGAGTTGCATCGCATTGGCTTGCACACATGACATACAAGCATAGAGAGGTATTTCCTCACGCTGTACTATATCACATCATTCATGATTTCCCACACATTGTTTTTACAGATGGGTATAGTGATGCATTTGTTTTACATGGGTTATCCGGAAGGAAAATGAAACATCTTATTTATTATTGAAAAGATTTTTGGGAGAAATTATTGTTTTCAAACTATTCATATTTTTGGCAACTTCGGCAAACGATTTGAGTTTTCACTGATGTATTTGAAAGGAAGAACTATTATTTTTGAAATCATGATTTGGCTGAGCATTTTATCTCTGAGTTACTTCTGTTTTATTTACTTTATGTTATTATGGACTGTTGTGGACTATTGGTTATGGACCCGACTTTGGTAGAAGCTCATCACTACTTTCAACCTACGGCTAGGTTTGTTACTTACTCAGTTCATGGGGTCGGTTGTACTGATACTACACTTCTGCACATTGCGTGCAGATGTTGGCTGTTGTTGTTGCTGTGCTCGATGGTTGTGGGACTTTAAGATGTATCTGCGTTCCTGTTGTAGCTGCCTGTTGTTCAGGGTAGCCTTAGATTTATAAAAGATCTGTTTATGTATTATTCAAATAGACTATGCATTTATTTCATTTCCGCTTTGTATACTCTATTCTTAGAAGCTTATGATTTGTACTATCAGTTCTTGGGGATTGTACACGATTAAAACCTTTATTTACTTAAATTGCTTTAATAATTATTATTAAAATTGAATAGTTGGTAATTGACTTATCTAACGGGTTAGGTTAGGTGCTATCACGACTAGTTTGATTTTTGATCGTGACATTTAACTATTGGAATATAATATAATGGAGGTGGGAGGGTAGATAAAATTAATGAACTTCAGATTTTTTCTTCTTTTTGTGGAGCATTTTCAATAATTGGGCTAATGTCCTTCCATGTGGCATTCTTGCATGAGAAATTGAAGACAAGTGGTGAACACTTGTCATGCTCTACGCTTCACTTAAAGGTTATAAATAAGCCTTTAAAATGGCCATCAATCAGCATCATCCTTTACTTTGCCTTTTTCGTTCCTCTTCAGCTCCTTTTCTTTCCTTCTCAAAATTTTGTAGTTTACTTTCTTTGTTCCCCTCTTTTAATAACTGGATTTATTATTAATATTTTGCTGATTCCTGTATCCTTTAAATAAATAGAGATGGGCTTTTTTAATCATGGAGAAATATTTCACATTGCTAAAATAGTTTCTTAGGACAGTGCCCAGCACGACTCAAGCCAATTCATGTATTTTCGCTAATAATATTATTGCAGTATTATTGTTGTTATTTTCCGGTGTCATTTTCCTACAATCTAAGAAACTATTTCAGCAAGTAATACTACTATGAAAATTTTTGATGGTACTACCAATTTTGGTATTGTCTCAGCTGCTACTGTTCCAAATGTCCTGCCTGATATCCACGGTGTTGCAAATACGTTATTGCATCCACAACTTTAACAAACACTGATATCAAAATACAGGTATGTAAATAGATATGGTTATATATCCAATGCTAATATTAAAACCTTCATGAAAAATGCACCTCAATGCAAGAGAAGAGTTGAGATAAATGACAATCTCGCTAAGTCAAAATTAAATTTGACTAAAGCGGATAATATAATTGTTACGGTCATTTCTCAAATAAATAATGTGGTCAATATGAGAAATTGCGTGATAGACTCTGGTGCTACTAGGCACATTTGTGAAGACAAAAATTTGTCTTACACCCAAGTTGAGGAAGGAGAAGAAACTATTTATCTTGGTGACTCAAGAACAACTCGCGTTCTTGGGAAAATAAAAATTCTTCTCAAACTCACATCTGGTAAAACTCTAGCATTAAGTGATGTATTGTATGTACCTAATATCCAAACCAATTTGGTTTCTGTGGGATTATTAGGAAAAGTTGGAGTGAAGGTTTCTTTCGAGAATAATGAGGTCGTATTGACCAAAAATGATATTTTTGTGGGCAATGGATATTGTAACCATGGTTTATTTATGCTTAATGTTTCTGATACTAGATATGAAAATACATCTTCTTCTACTTATATAGTTGAGTCAATTTCTTTGTGGCATGCTAGACTAGGACATGTTAATGTCGTGTATATACAAAACATGCAGTCACTAGGATTAATATTTGGTTTAGACTCAAATAATATTAACAAGTGTGAAATATGTACTGAAGCTAAAAGTATTAGAAATACCTGTTTTTTCGTAAATAGAGAAACTGAATTGTTATCTTTAATTCACACTAATTTAGGCGACTTGAAGCAGACTATGAATAGAGGTGATAAAAGATATTATGTGATTTTTATTGATGATTTTTCTAGATATACTAAGTTGCATTTGCTTTGAAATAAAGACGATACTTTTAATGCTTTTATTTCTTATAAAACTGAGGTTGAAAATCAACTTAGTAGAAAAATCAAGAGAATTAGATCTGATAGAGATGGAGAATATTTATCTTTGAATGAATTTTGTGAAAAGAATGGAATAATTCATGAAGTAACTCCACCTTATTCACCCAAGTCAAATGGAGTAGCTGAAAGAAAAAATAGAACATTGAAAGAGATGATGAACTCTATGCTAGTTAGTTCTAATGCACCTGACAATTTGTGAGGTGAAGCTATATTATCTACATGTCACTTACAAAATAGAATACCACATAGATGAACTGGCAAAACTCCTTATGAAATGTGGAAGGGTTATAAACCTAACTTAAAATATTTAAAAGTGTGAGGGTGCCTTGCTAAAGTTCTTTTGCCTGAACCTAAAAAGAGAAAAATATGTTCCAAAACTGCTGATTGCATGCTTATTGGATATGCTGAACATAGTGCTGTATATAGATTTTTTATTTTAAAAAGTGACGTGCTTGATTGCAATAGTATAATTAAGACAAATTATGATGAGTTCTTTGAATATATTTATCCATTGTCTGCTAAAATTTCTCATACACCTGTTGAAACAAATAGTGAAATTACCTCTAATGAGGAACTGAGAAGGAGCAAGAGGCATAGGAAAGAATATTTTCCTTATGGAAATTATTTTCAAACTTTTCTTGTCGATAATAAACCATCAAATTATTTTAAAGCTATATCTTTTTCAGATGCTAAATATTGGAAAGAGGCAATAAAAGTTGAAATCGATTCTATTTTGAAAAATAACACAAAGATTTTAACTGATTTACCTCCTGATGCAAAGCCTATTGGTTATAAATGGATTTTCAAAAAGAAATTTAATCCTGATGGATCTTTAGATAAATATAAAGCTCGGTTAGTAGCAAAAGGATTTTCTCAAAAACAAAATATAGATTATTTTGATACATTTGCACCAGTGCCTAGAATTTCTTCTATTCGAGTTTTAATTGCCTTAGATTCAATCCGTAAGCTTTTTATCCACCAAATGGATGTCAAAATTGATTTTCTAAATGGTGATTTAGAAGGAGAAATGTATATGATTCAACCTGAAGGCTGTGTCTGTCACGACCCAAATTAACCCTCAGTAAGATGTCGTGATGGTACCTAGTCTTTATGACTAGGTAAGCCTAATATTACAAAAAACAAATGTAAAGAAAACACAACTTAAAGATAAACAACGTATACAAAATAATTTTCCCAAGACCCGGAATATCACTAAGTCACAAGCTGCTATAATCTATGTAGCTCTATACAAAAGTCTGAAGATAATAAAGAAAGTATCTAGGCGAGGGAGTAGAAGGGGACTCCAAAGATCTATGGACGCAAGCAGAAGTACCTTGAAGTCTCCTAGAATCAGCAGCACGCACTAACCCCAAGGCTGATAGCTCGTACCTGGATCTGCACACAAAAACATGTGCAGGAAAGGGCATAAGTACACCACAATGGTACCCAGTAAGTGCCAAGCCTAATCTCGGTCGAGTAGTGACGAGGTCAGGTGAGGGCCCTATCGGAGTAAATATAATAAATTAAACAGTAAAAGATATAAGTAAAATTTATGGTAACACAGTTAATGAGATTCTCGAAAATTTAACATTTAAGGGAGCCCTCGGCTCAAAACAAGGTAAACACAGTGGGAAATCTCCTGGGATACTGTCCCGTAGTTCCGAATGAATATGCAGTACATGGGGGATCTCCCGGAATACGTCCGTAGTCCCAAAGTAAATATGCAGTGCCGGGGGATCTCCCGAAATACGTCCATAGTCCCAAAGTAAATATGCAGTGTCGGGAGATCTCCCGGAATACGTCCGTAGTCCCAAAGTAAATATGTAGTGCTGGGGGATCTCCCGAAATACGTTCGTAGTCCCAAAGTAAATATGCAAGACATGTGGATCTCCCGGAATACGTCCGTAGTCCTAATTTAAATATGTAATGCAAGATGAAATGGCAGGTATGGCATCTAGTTATACAGTTTATACTGAACACAGATAAGGAAAAATAGGGATTTAACTAAGCATGGCGCACAGAATGTCAAATAGGCAATTAAAATACGTAAGCATGCCTTTCTAGTCTAAACTAAAAAATTAAACATATTAGTACAATTTAATAAGAGATACAATTTATGAATTAAAAAGGATAAACAAGATTTTTGCAATAACAGCCCGTGTACGTACACGTCACCTCACGTACACGGCGCCCACACACCAAACACAAGGTTACACAAGCCACTTACCTCGAACCGCTCAAATCAACTCGATATCACGCTCTTGCCACGAGTATCGAACTCCAAATGGCCCGAATCTATTCAAATTAATTGCATAATGTAAATATAACTACAAGTAACTAATTTGACTAATTAATTCGAAGCTAAAGCGTGAAATTAGAAAACATGCCCAAAAAGTCTCCCCGGTCTCACGTCTCAAAATCGGGTAAAACTTACAAATTATGAACACCCATTCACTCACGAGTTCACTCGAACAAAAAGCATCTAAATCCGACGTCAAATTCCCATTCAAATCTCAGATTTTTAATTGGGGAACCTTTTCCCTTTTCCAAACTTTTACCCTCAAATTCCTTAATTAAACTAGGAAAACAATAATAGATTATTGTATTATGATCAAAATAGAGTTAGAATTCGTTATCCAATAGTTATCCTTCAAAATCCCTCAAGAAATCATCTCCCACCGAGCTCCAAATCAAATTTTGTGTTATGAAATTTCAAACCCTCAAAATCCTCTTTTCTGCCCAGCGATTTATGCACCTTCGGACGTAGGACCGCACCTGCGGTCACGCACATGCGAACAATCCATCGCAGGTGCAAAGTCCACTTACTTGGGCTGGGTCCGCACCTGCGCGCATGAGTCCGCACCTGCGGATGCGCTTCTATGCTCAATCATTCGCCTCGGCGGAATCTTGGGTCCTTCACACCTCCGCATCTGCGACTGCCCTTTCGCAGATGCGGCTCCGCTCCTGCAGCTCACACGTCGCATTTGCGACCACTGACCCCCTGGCCTAAAAGTGCATCTGCGATCCCATCCTCGTTTCTACGAGACAGCATCTGCGGACTCCCCACCGCAGGTGCGAAAACACCAGAACCAGCAACTCCAAAAATTCCTCTAAGTCCAAGTTCATTCCGTTAAGCATCCGAAACACACTCGAGGCTCCCGGAACCTCAACCAAACATACCAACCGACGCTGAACCAAAGAAAATCTAGTCCGAATCACCTCAAAGTTTACACACAGGTCACAAATGACACTATGAACCTACAACTACTTTCAGAATTCCATTCCGAGCTCGATATCAAAATTTCCACTATCGGCCGAAATCGCCGAAAAACTAACTTTCGCCAATTCAAGCCTAAATCTACTACAGACCTCCAAAATACATTCCGAACACGCTCCCAATCCCAAAATCACTCAACAGAGCTAATGGAATTAACAGAATTCCATTCCGGATCCATCTTCACATAGTTCCGACTACGGTCCAAACTCCAAGGCTTAAACTCACAACTAGGGACTTAGTGTCCCAAAACTCTCTGAATTCCATAACCAATCACTCTGGCAAGTCCCAAAAGTAGAAACAAATATGGGGAAAGCAAATATTAAGGGATCAGGACTTAAATTCTCAAAACAACCGACCGGGTCGTTACATCCTCCCCCTCTTAAAACAATCGTTCGTCCTCGAACGAGTATAAAGACATACCTGAAACTGTGAAAAGATGAGGGTACTGGCTGCGCATATCCTTCTCGGTCTCCCAAGTCACCTCCTCGACCGGCTAATCCCTCCACTGGACCTTTACTGAAGAAATATTCTTTGACCTGAGCTTTCTGACCTGCCTGTCCAAAATGGTTACTGGCTCCTCAACATAAGATAGATCATTTTCCAACTAGACTGGGCTGAAATCCAATACATGAGTCGGATCACCATGATACTTCTGGAGCATAGACACGTGGAAAACAGAGTGAACTTCTACTAAGCTGGGAGTCAAGGCAAGCTTATAAGCAATATCCACAATGCGCCACAATATCTCAAAAGGACCAATGAACCTCGAGCTCAGCTTGCCCTTCTTCCTGAACCTCATGACGCCCTTCATAGGCGATACCCGAAGCAAGACCCGCTCACCAACCATAAATGCCAAGTCACGAACCTTCCGGTCCGCATAACTCTTCTGTATGGACTGGGTTGTATGAAGTCTCTCCTGAATCACCTTCACCTTATCCATGGAATCTTGGACCAAATCCGTACCCAACAATCGGGCCTTGCCCGACTCAAACCATCCCAGTGGGGACCAGCATCGCCTATCGTACAAAGCCTTATACGGTGCCATTTGAATGCTGGACTGTTAACTGTTATTGTAAGTAAACTCTGCAAGTGGCAAGTATTGGTCCCATAACCCTCCGAACTCCATCACACAGGCACAGAGCATACCCTCAAGAATCTGAATCGTGCGCTTGGACTGCCCGTCTTTCTAAGAGTGAAAGGCTGTTCTCAGCTCCACCCTAGTACCCAACTCCTACTGTACGGCTCTACAAAACCGTGATGTGAACTGTGTATCTCTGTCTGAAATGATGGATACTGGAATACCATGAAGTCGGATAATCTCTCTGATATAAATCTCAGCCAACCTCTCAGAAGAATAAGTGGTCAGCACGGGAATAAAATGAGCTGTTTGATCAGCCGATCCACGATCACTCATATAGCATTAAACCTTCTCAAAGTCCGTGGAAGTCAAACTATAAAGTCCATGGTGATCCGCTCCCACTTCCTCTCTGGGATCTCTAACCTGTGAAGTAATCCACCCAGTATCTGATGCTCATATTTAACCAGCTGACAGTTAAGACACTTGGCCACAAACCCAATTATATTTGTTTTCATTATTCTCCACCAATAGTGTTGTCTCAAATCCTGGTACATCTTCGCGGCACCGGGATGAATGGAGTATCGTGAGCTGTGGGCCTCCTCGAGAATCTCCCGAAGTCCATCTACATTGGGCACACAGATCCGACCATGCATCCTCATCAAACCATCATCACCAACAGTCAAATCTCTGGCATCACCTCGCCGAACCCTATCCTGAAGAACTAGAAGATAAGGATCATCATACTGGCGCTCCCTGATACGATCATAAAGAGAAGATGGAGCAACCACACAAGCCAATACCCGGCTAGGCTCTGAAATATCCAACCTCATAAACTGACTGGCAAAGGCCTGAACATCCAAGGCTAAGGGCCTCTCAACTGCCGGAAGATATGCCAAACTCCCCAAACTCTCTGCTCGGTGAATCAAGGTGTTGGCCACTACATTGGCCTTCCCCCGGTGGTATAATATAGTGATATCATAGTCTTTAAGTAGCTCCAACCACCTCCGCTGACGCAAATTAAGGTCCTTCTTCCTGGACAAGTACTGCAAACTCCGGTGGTCTGTGTAAATCTCACAGGGAACACCGTACAAATAATGATGCCAGATCTTCAGGGCGTGAACAATAGCTGCTAACTCGAGATCATAAACCGGATAATTCTTCTCATGCACCTTCAACTGTCTAGACGCGTAGGCAATCACCCTACCGTCCTGCATGAATACCGCTCCAAGGCCAATCCTCGAGGCATCACAATAGACAGTGTAGGACCCCAAATCTGTAGGCAATACTAATACTGGGCCTGTAGTCAAAGCTGTCTTGAGCTTCTGAAAGCTCTCCTCACACTCCTCGGTCCACCTGAACGGAGCACCCTTCTAGGTCAGCCTGGTCATAGGTGCTGCAATGGATGAAAATCCCCCCCACAAATCAACGGTAATACCCCGCTAAACCAAGGAAGCTGCGGATCTCCGTAGCTGATGACGGTCTAGGCCAACTCTGCACTGCCTCCACCTTCTTCGGATCTACCTTGATCCCATCACAAGAAACTATGTGGCCAAAGAATGCCACTGAATCAAGCCATAATTCACACTTAGAAAATTTTGCATTCAATTTCTTCTTCCTCAAAGTCTGAAGCACGGTCCTCATATGCTGCTCATGATCTTCCCGAGATCGGGAATATACCAGGATGTCGTCAATAAATACAATGACGAAAGAATCAAGATAAGGTTGGAATACACTGTGCATCAAATGCATAAAGGCTGCTGGGGCATTGGTCAGCCCAAATGACATGACTAGAAACTCATAGTGACCATATCTGGTCCTGAAAGCAGTCTTCATAATATCCGGCTCCCGAATCTTCAACTGATGATAGCCAGAATGCAAGTCAATCTTGGAAAACACCCTGGCACCCTTTAACTGGTCAAATAAGTCATCAATATGAGGCAATGGATACCTGTTCTTTACTGTAACCTTGTTCAATTATCGATAATCAATACACATACGTATAGAACCATCCTTCTTCTTCAAAAATAAGACAGGAGCACCCCAAGATGACACACTGGGCCGAATGAAGCCCTTATCAAGTAACTCCTGTAACTGCTCCTTCAACTCATTTAATTCAGGAGGAGCCATATGATATAGAGGAATAGAGATGGGCTGAGTGCCCGGTAACAAATCAATGCCAAAATCAATATCTCTGTCGGGCGGCATGCCCGGAAGATCAGCTAAAAACACATCTGGAAAGTCCCTCATTACTGGAACTGACTCAACTGTAGGGGTATCAATACTGACATCCCTCACATAGGCCAAATATGCATCACACCCCTTCTCAACCATTCGTTGAGCCTTAAGGAGTGAAACGATCCTGCGGGGAGTATACTCTAAGGTACCTCTCCACTCTAATCTCGGCAAGCCTGGCATAGCCCGCATAACGGTCTTAGCGTGACTATCAAGAATAGCATAATGGGGCGACAACCAGTCCATGCCCAAGATAACATCAAAATCTACCATACTGAGTAATAACAAATCGACTCTGGTCTCAAAACCACTAAGAGCAATCAAACACGACCGATATACGCGATCCACAATAAGAGAATCTCCTACGGGAGTAGATACATAAATAGGGGAACTCAAAGAATCCCGAGATATCCCCAAATGTGGAGCAAAATAAGAAGACACATATGAATACGTAGAGCTTGGGTCAAAATAATACTGATGCATCTTTATGACAGATATGGACGATACCTGTGATAACTGAATCTGAAGCAACAACCTCTGAACGGGATGGAAAGGCATCGTATCTGGCCTGTCTCCCCCTCTAGGGTGACCTCGACCTCCCCGACCTCCACCTCGAGCTGGCTGAGGAGGTGGGGTGGCAGCTGGTGCTGGAAGAATGTCCGGAGGACCCGATGGATCACGTAGAGGCTGATAAGTATGTGGAGTTGCACCTCTCTTGGCTCTGGGGCAATCTCTAACCAGGTGACGAGTGTCACCACACTCAAAACAACCTCTCGTAGGACGCGGCGACTGAGACTGTTTCGGACCTGGCCTACTAGACTGCCGGTAATAGTACCCCGAGTAGGAGGCATACTGGATATTGGCGGTGCATAATAGGGCTCTTAAGGCCTAGGAGGAGCTGGAACACCGCTGGCTGCTGGAAGAGCTGAATAAACAGGGTGACTCACAAAACCCCTACCATAGCGTGCTGCTGGTGCACAAGCTCCTGAATAATGACCAGTCTCTCGAGACCTCTTGGCCTCTCTCTCCTCTCTATCCCGGGAAAACATGCCCTCCACTCTCCTGGCAATGCTCACTGCCTGCTAATAAGTGATGTCTATCTCAAACTCCCTGGCCATACTGGTCCCAATACTAGGGTGGAGTCCCTCAATGAAGCGACGAACCCTCTCTCTGACTGTAGCAATCAGAGCCGGTGCATGGCGAGCTAATTCACTGAAACAGACTACATACTCCGACACAGTCATAGCACCCTGACGCAACTGCTCAAACTCTGTGCGCCAAGCATCCCTGAGGCTCTGAGGAACATACTCATGGAAGAACATCTCTGAAAATTGAGTCCAAGTGAGTGAGGCTGCCTCGTTCGGACTACTCAACTCATAGGCACGCCAGCACTGATATGTTTCTCCCCTCAGCTGGAAAGCGGTGAAAGAAACCCCACTCGTCTCCACAATGCCCATAGTATAGAGAATACGATGACACTCCTCAAGAAAACCCAGAGCATCATCTGAAGCTAGTCCGCTGAAAGTAGGTGGGTGGTACTTCTTGTACCTCTCAAGTCTAGGTTGCTATGCCTCAGAAGCAGCTACCCTGATCTCATGCTGAACCAGAGCCACTGGGGGCATAGGAATATACTCTGGGGCCTGATCAACCTGGACCCTCTGCTCAGGAGTACGGGCTGTGGGATTCTATGCCCCTCCCCTGACCTGAGATGTAGAGGGAGGTATCAGAAATAGTCCAGCCTGAGCCAGAGTGCTGAACATGCTCAAGAACTGATCTAAAGTCTCCTGGAGGGCTGGAGTAGCAATAGGTATCTCCGGCGCTGGTCCTCCAGCTGGAGCTGCTGGGGGCTTCTCTGACGCAGATCTCATAGGTGCTCGGGCTGCACCGCATGGTCGTACTCTACCCCAACCCTGGCCTCTGGCGGCTCTGGCAGAGGGCTCGTCGGTCCTCCCATTGCGAGTCCTCACCATCTGTGAGAAAGAATAGAATATGAGTTCGTGTCAATAACTCACACGACAAGGAAATCAAAGAAATATGATTGTTCTTAACAGTTACATAGCCTCCCGAAGTTAAGTACGGACGTCTCCGCACCGATCCGCGATACTCTAATAAACCGGCTTGTGACTCGCGACTCCTATGAACGTAGTGCTCTGATACCAACTTATCACGATCCAAATTTACCCTCCGTAAGGTGTCGTGATGCCACCTAGTCTTTACGACTAGGTAAGCCTAATATTACAAAAAAATAATATAAAGAAAACACAACATCTTAAAGATAAACAGCGTATACAAAATAATTTTCCCAAGACCTGGAATATCACTAAGTCACAAGCTGCTATAATCTATGTAGCTATATATAAAAGTCTGAAGATGATAAAGCAAGTATCTAGGCGAGGGAGTAGAAGGGTACTTCGAAGATCTGCGGACGCAAGTAGAAGTACCTTTAAGTCTCCTAGAATCAGCAACACGCACTAACCCCAAGGCTAATAGCTCGTACCTGGATCTGCACACGAAATATGTGCAGGAAAGGGCATGAGTACACCACAATGGTACCGAGTAAGTGCCAAGCCTAACCTCGGCCGAGTAGTGACGAGGTCAGGTCAAGGCCCTACCAGAGTAAATATAATAACTTAAATAGTAAAAGATATAAGTAAAATTTATGGTAACACAATTAAAGAGATTCTCGAAAATTTACCAGTTAAGGGAGCCCTGGGCTCAAAACAAGGTAAACACAGTGGGAAATCTCCCGGGATACCGTCCCGTAGTTCCGAATGAATATACAGTACATGGGGGATCTCCCGGAATACGTCCGTAGTCCCAAAGTAAATATGCAGTGCTGGGGGATCTCCCGGAATACGTCCATAGTCCCAAAGTAAATATGCAGTGTCGGGGAATCTCCCGGAATACGTCCGTAGTCCCAAAGTAAATATCCAGTTCTGGGGGATCTCCCGGAATACGTCCGTAGTCCCAAAGTAAATATGCAAGACAGGGGAATCTCCCGGAATACGTCCGTAGTCCCAAAGTAAATATGCAAGACAGGGGAATCTCCCGGAATACGTCCGTAATCCCAATTTAAATATGCAATGCAAGACGAAATGTAGGTATGATATCGAACTATACAGTTTATACTGAACACAGATAAGGAAAAATAGGTATTTAACTAAGCATGGCACACAGAATGTTAACTAGGCAGTTAAAACACGTAAGCATGCTTTTCTTGTCTAAACTAAATAATTAAATATACTAGTATAATTTAATAAGAGAAACAATTTATGAATAAAAGGATAAACATGATTTTTGCAATAACAACCCGTGTACGTACTCGTCACATCACGTACACGGCACCCACACACCAAATAATATCAAGATATCCTAAGGGGAAAGTCCCCAACACAAGGTTAGGCAAGCCACTTACTTCGAACCGCTCAAATCAACTCGATATCATGCTCTTGCCACGAGTATCCGACTCCAAATGGCCCGAATCTATTCAAATTAATTGCATAATATAAATATAACTACAAGTAACTAATTTGACTATTTAATTCGCAGCTAAAGCGTGAAAATAGGAAAAACGCCCAAAAGTTTTCCCCGGGTCCACGTCTCAGAATTGGGTAAAAATTATAAATTATGAACACTCATTTACTCATGAGTTCACTCGACCAAAAATCATCTAAATCTGACGTCAAATTCCCATTCAAATCTCAGTTTTTAATTGGAGAACCTTTTCCCCCATTTCCAAACTTTTACCCTCAAATTCCTTAATTATACTAGGAAAATAACAATAGATTAATGTATTATGATC
Organism: Nicotiana otophora; assembly: GCA_000715115.1. Classification (NCBI taxonomy): domain Eukaryota; kingdom Viridiplantae; phylum Streptophyta; class Magnoliopsida; order Solanales; family Solanaceae; genus Nicotiana; species Nicotiana otophora. Next base: position 6,101 of record AWOL01S0016443.1, on the reverse strand, counting down.
AAAATAGAGTTAGAATTCGTTACCCAATAGTTCTCCTTCAAAATGCCTCGAGAAATCGTCTCCCAGCGAGCTCCAAATTAAATTTTGTGTTATGAAATTTCAAACACTCGAAATCCTCTTTTCTGCCCAGCGATTTCTGTACCTGCGGACCTAGGACCGCACCTGTGGTCATGTACCTGCAAACAATCCATCGCAGGTGTGAAGTCCACTTACTTGGGCTGGGTCCGCACCTGCGCGCATGAGTCCGCACCTACATATGCGCTTCTGCGCTCAATCGTCCGCTTCGGCGGAACCTTGGGTCCTTCACACCTCCGCATCTGCCACTGCCCTTCCGCAGATGCGGCTCCGCTCATGCGGATCACTCGTCGCATCTGCGACCACTGAACCCTGGCCTAAAAGTGCATCTGCGATCCTATCCTCTCTTCTGCGAGGCCGCACCTGCGGACTTCCCACCGCAAGTGCGAAAACACCAGAACCAACAACTCCAAAAGTTTCTCTAAGTCCAAGTTCATTCCGTTAAGCATCCAAAACACACCCGAGGCTCCCGGGACCTCAACCAAACATACCAACCAATCCTAAAATACCATACAAACTTAGTCGAGCCTTCAAACCACATCGAACGACACCAAAATCATGAATTAAGCACGGATTCAAGCCTAAAAATTTAAAATTTTCCAAATTCTACAAACGACGTCGGACCATATCAAATCTATTTCGAATGACCTCAAATTTTATACACAGGTCACAAATGACACTATGAACCTACAACCACTTTCGGAAGTCCATTCCGAGCTCGATATCAAAATTTCCACAATCGGCCGAAATCGCCGAAAACTAACTTTCGCCAATTCAAGTCTAAATCTACTACAGATCTCCAAAACACATTCCGAACGCGCTCCTAACCCCAAAATCACTCGACAGAACTAACGGAGTAGACGAGCTTCTATTCCGGATCCGTCTTCATACAGTTTCGACTACGGTCCAAACTCCAAAGCTTAAACTCACAACTAGGGACTAAGTGTCCCAAAACTCTCTGAATTCCATAACCAATTACTCCAGCAAGTCCCAAAAGTAGAAACAAATATGGGAAAAGCAGATATTAGGGGATCGGGGCTCAAATTCTAAAAACGACCGGCCGGGTCGTTACAATGTCATTCCTAGACAAGAAAATAAAATTTATAAATTAATTAAATCTCTTTATGGCTTTAAACAAGCTCCTAAGCAGTGGTATGAGAAATTTGAACAAGTCTTACTGAGAGACAGATTTTCTTCAGTGGATGTGGATAAATGTGTTTATACTAAAGTGGTAGACAATGATTATATAATAATATGTCTATATGTTGATGACATACTTATATTTGGTACAAGTTTAAATATTGTGCAAAGTACTAAATTATTTTTGTTTGCTAATTTTGATATGAAAGATTTGGGTGAAGTAAATACAATATTGGGAGTTAAAGTTATAAGGAGTGAAGATGGAATAATGTTGTCACAAGAACATTATGTTGAGAGACTTCTTAAGAAGTTTGAATATTTTAATGTCACATCTGTGAGCACTCCTTTTGATGCTAACTCTCAGTTGAAAAAGAATAATGGTGACCCAGTTGCTCTGTCTAAATATGCGCAGATTATTGGGAGTCTGATGCATTTAATGAATTTACAAGGCATGCTATAGCCTATGTTGTGTGTAGACTGAGTAGATATACTCATAATCCCAACAGACATCATTGTTCTGCATTAGATAGACTAATTAAATATTTGAGAGGAACCATGAATTATGGTATCCTATATAGTGGATTTTCTTCTACCTTAGAAGGGTACAATGATGCAAACTGGATCTGTGATGCAGATGAGACAAAATTCACTAGTGATTATGTATTCACCCTTGGTGGTGGTGCAATATCGTGAAAATCAGCTAAACAGACGATCATTGCAAGATCGACTATGGAATCAGAGTTTGTAGCTCTGGAGTTAGCTGGTTCTGAGGCTGAGTGGCTAGAAATTTCTTAGCTAATATCCCTTTAATAAAGGACGTATTGCCTCCTGTTTCTATACATTGTGATTGCCAAGCGGCAATAGCTATAATAGAGAATAAATTTTATAATTGTAAAAGTAGACACATGAAATTGAGACATAATGTCATAAAACAACTGTTGAGAGATGGAATAATTTCCATTGACTATGTGAAGTCAGAGATAAATTTGGCCGATCCTCTAACTAAACATGTGGGAAGAAAATTAATTCTTCAAACCTCAAAAGAGATGGGGTTAAGGCCAACATATTGTCAATAAAGATGGTAACCCAACCTATGTATTTGGAGATCCCATGAAGTAGGTTCATATGGGTAATAACAAGTCGATATTGGCACTGAAGCACTAAAAGAGAGTGCTTGATTGCTTCTAATTGAGAGGCTGAGTTATAACTCTTAATTAAATTTATAGTCCTTATGGATGGTATATTTAAAAGCAGTATACACTTGATGAATTCACCTATATAAGAGTGGAGTGAGCCGCTCCTATGAGATTTATGCCTAGTCTCTAGAGCTCTCATGAATAACCAGGCATGCGCATGGCCTATTGGGCGCAAAACCGCGTTGAACAACAAAATTACCGAGGGTCAAAATGTGATTGATAAAATCTCTTATTTACAATAAGAATTATTGGTTCATAAAAATATTATATTTCACCAGTAATTCTGTGAGTTAAATTTTATTGGTCTAAGTTTGGTTCATAGTCCAGAAGACACCAAACCTATTACATTTGGACCATGCAAATCCAGCAAGTTGTTAATTCTTCTATTCCTTTATCCTTTTCCTATAAATTTTTGAAAATATGTGGGGATTGTGGGGTATTTTCAATAATTGGACAAATGTCCTTCCATGTGGCATTCTTGCATTAGAAATTGAATACAAGTGGTGTACACTTGTCATGCTCTAAGCTTCACTTAAAGGCTATAAATAAGCCTTCAAAATGGCCATCAATCAGCAGCATCCTTTACTTTGCCTTCAAAATGGCCATTAATAGCTGGATTTATTATTAATATTTTGCTGATTCCTGTATCCTCTAAATAAATAGAGATGGACTTGTTTAATCCTGGGGAAATATTTCACATTGTTGAAATAGTTTCTTAGGACAGTGCCCAGCACGACTCAAGCCAATTCGTGTATTTTCGCTAATAATATTATTGCAGTATTATTGTTGTTATTTTCTGGTGTCATTTCCCTATACTTTTTACTCTTTTCTTAATGATCTAACAAACTAGTTACATTAAACCTAGGTACTAGCTCTAGTTAATTTAGCACAAAATAAGCTGACTAAGGTACATTTGTACAAGTGAGTATATTCTCTACAATTCCAAGTACAACCCCAAGAAGAAGAAAAACGGCAAAATACCTTTTCAATGTTATGAAATAAAAGCAATTTAGTAAAACATGAATAAGAACAAGTTATGAAATAAAAGCAATTTAGTAAAACATAAATAAGAAATGGAGATAGAGAGAAGGAAGAGTATTTCTTCTTCAATTGTGTGTATTTTCCTATCTATTACAAGGCTTTTATATAGTCATGAAAAGTGAAGAAAAATATGTCATTAAGCATAAAAATATGTCATTGAATATATCATTAAGCATTTGAAAAGATCATGGAGGAAGAGTAGACATCCACCATAATTTGATTTTTCTTATAACACTCCCCCTTGGATGTCCATAAATAATGTGCCTCGTTAAAACCTTATTAGGAAAAAACCCTATGGGAAAAAATCCTAGTGAAGGAAAAAGTGTACACATGTTTAGAAATACGTCTTTTGGTTGCCTCGTTAAAAACCTTGCAAGGAAAACCCAGTGGGACAAAACCTTGTAAGAAAAAAGGAGTACAACGCGTATTAACTCCCCCTGATGAGAGCATCAATTCACATCCTTGAGCCTTCACATCCCAATCTTGTACACTAGTTTCTTGAAGGTTGACGTCAATAGAGATTTGGTGAACAAATCAGCCATATTATCACTTGAACGGATATGTTGCACATTGATATTATCATTCTTTTGAAGATCATGTGTGAAAAATAACTTTGGTGAAATGTGCTTTGTCTTATCCCCTTTTATGAATCCTCCTTTCAACTTGGCTATGCATGTTGCATTGTCTTCATACAAAATTGTGGGTAATTTGTCACACTTCAAATCACATTTGTCTCGAATAAGATGTATTATAGACCTCAACCATACACATTCTCGACTTGCTTCATGAATAAAAATTATCCCAGCATGATCATATGAAGTAGCCATGATTGATTGCTTAGTCGATCGCCAAGATATGGCAGTGCCTCCATATGTAAATACATAGCCTAATTGAGATCGAACCTTTTGTGGGTCATATAAATACCCAGCATCGGCATAACCAACAAGATCAGGACTGCAATCATTGCCATAAAATAATCCCATACCGGTAGTCCCTTTTAGATACC
>AWOL01S0016442.1:3572-18561 GCA_000715115.1 Nicotiana otophora | reverse complement strand
GTTTGATTTCTTCAATAAATCAAGACGTTGTTGCTTTGATCTTGTCAAGGCTATAGAACTTCCGTTCTTGGATGTTCTTGGAATTCTTTCCTTGAATTTTCCCATATCCTTTATTTTTTGTCCTTTAGTTCTAGTTGCTCAATTCCTTATGTTATTGCTTCCGCATTTACTTTTCAAATTCTTACTCTAGTTTTGATTCCCGACCTTGTCGCTATCATTCTCCTTAGTTTGAGACCTTGTGAATGGCTTTTTTGGTACTTCTAAAGCTTTATCCTTGTCCGTGGAGCTATCATTCCCCCCTTTGGAACATTCTGTAAGGCTCCGTAAAATTTTTCCTAAAAATTGGGTTTTCCGTAATGCCAAAATAGGCGTAGAGGTTAATAGTAGTAGAAACATGTCGTGATGCCAAAAATGCCAAAATTGGATTAAATAATGCGTTGGGAAGTTGAAGAAAATGTTGGGCAGAAGTAGGCATTTCTGCGGCATATTCTGCGACCGTAGAACCACTATGTGGACGGCAGAATGGTCGCAGAGTGGGTCAGATTTCTGGGTCATTGTGATTTCAAATTTCGCGGCCATTATGCGACCGCATAATCGCTTCGCGGGCCGCACTCTTGTCGCATATCCTGCTTTGGGATTTTTTGGAGGGAGGTTTTGCGATGTACTATGCCACCGCAGAACCGTTATGCGGTGCATTATGCGACCGCAGAACAGGTTTGCGGGCTGCATAATGATGCAAACCGGGTCAGACACGCCCAGTTTTGGAGGCCAAATTATGCGGCCGATATGCGGACCGCATATCAATTATGCGATCGCATAACCTGTTCCGGAGCTTCATTTTTGTGGTTTTTAAACCCGACCATATTCCGTTAAAATACCTACCTTGGGTCATTTTGAACCTATTTTCTGGTATATTTAGAGTGAGAGAGAGGGTCCTAGAGGAAGAAAGTGATCTTCATCAAATTGCTCTTCAATTCTCACTTAAAACCTTGAAGATTGTCAAGAGAGGCACCTAGGTCTTCTTCCTAAGAGGTAAGATTCTATCACCCAAACTCTTAATTTCAAAATGTAACTAGAATGGGCCATTAGTAAGGTAATTCATGGGATAGGAGTGCTTACCTTGCATGCATGTGTTCCTAAGGTATGTGGGGAGGTTATGAGTTAAAGAGAGAAGAGAATGGGATGTGGGTTGGTGGAGTCTTTCATAAAAAGGGCATGAAACCTTAATACACACATAGTGCTTGATAGAATGCTCAAGTGAGCTAGTATTATGATCGTTTTCCTAATTTTGGGTTCGATTTTGCTATATTCCTAAAATAGATTGAGGTTGCTAATATTCCGAAACATCTTAGAGTTTTAAGAGGCTCAATTGAGGTATGTTGGCTAAACCCCATGTTCTTAGAATTGAATCCCACGGTATTCATGCAATCGACGTATGTCCCAAATTGAACGTCCTAGAAATTGCTATCCCGGATGTGCTTGCTTGGCAAATATATGTGTAATATGTATTCCCATGCTTTCATCATGTTATCTCGTCATCTGAGGAAATGTTCAAGACTTAGAATATGTGCTGATATGCCTAGACTTCAAGTCAAATTCGATTAAAGACTGTTATGCCAAATTGTGTGAAAAACCTCTATGTGCCTTGAATTCTAAATTGCTCACATATGGAATCAAGAAGTCATGAATGAAAACCGTGTTGTTATTGATGAAGTAATAATGTTGGATTGTGGAAAAGAACTTGAATTATGAAATAAGGCCAAGTTCCAAGAACGACTTTATAATTAAAGCCACTTGTGCCAATGTGCGGAAAAGATGGGAAAGAAACATGAAGTAAGATGATCGATTGAAATGGTTGATGTCTCGAATGAGATGGCTTAGCCGATCGGGCCGAGATCGGACTTCGTGCAATGACACGGTGGTATTGTGAGTGAAATAGTGAATATGGTTGATGTCTCAAATAAGATGGCTTAGCCGATCGGGCCGAGATCGGACTCCGTGTAAGAACACTGTGGTATTGTGGACTGTAGTATATTGGCACTAAAAACCATCCAACCTAATAATGCGAGAGTTTACTTAAAAATCTATGTGATCCTTAACTTGATGTTTTAATGTTATTTGAAGCTCGTATTGTATCCTTGACTGTTCCCCTTGTATTATCATTCACTTTATTGAAATGGTGTTTAGTTTTCATACTAGTACTATTCGACAGTACTAATGTCCCTTTTGCCGGGGATGCTGCATCTTTAAGTGGATACAGGTGGTTCCATAGCAGACAGTGTTGATCACAGATAGGTGTTGCATCCTCTTCTCAGCGGACTCGGTGAGCCCCATTTCATTCCGGGGTCATGTAATATATCTTTTGCTTATATTCTTGTACTTTTTGAGGTATAGCCGGGGCCTTGTTGCGGGCACCTTCTTTACACTCTTTTGTATCTTTAGAGGCTCCGTAGACACTATGTGGGTTGTATATGGGTGCTAGAAAGGTTAAACGGATTATGTTGTATTTTGGATTTTTGTTCCACTAAATCACAAAATGTATGTATTTTGGAACTTAACAGGGAAGTAGTAAAAAAATGAAATGCTTTAGTAATGTCTAGATATATGCTCCTTCTACTGTTTAGCTAATACAAACATGCCTTCTCTTATCATAAGCGAGTTGGGTAGAAAGTATTTAATAGGCTTGCTCGACTGGGTTCCCTCGGTTGAGCGCCGGTCGCGCTCCCCAAGGTTGGGGCGTGACAAACTTTGTATCAGAGCCTAAGGTTTTAAAGTGTCCTAGGATGTCTCGTAGCCGTGTCTAGTAGAGTCCTTTTTATCGGTGTGTTGTCGATCACATCTATAAGTTGGAGGCTACTTGGACATTTAGGAATAATACCCATCTTTGATATTATGGATCGTGCGATGACTGATTGTGAAATTGTTCCTCCTCTAACGCGTGCATTCCTTTAACTTTCAGTACATTGCACCTAAAAAGAGAGCAAGAACTTGCCAAGGAGCCAATGCCGCCTTAGGAGTGGCAGTTGACCCTTTACTTGGTGAGGCGGGTGAATACCCGAGGGATAAGATTTAATCCCCGGACTGCTAGACTACCTTATTCCACTACACCTGTCCAGGCCACACCAGTCCCTACACCTACTGAGGGTGGGACGGTTCCTCCATCTAATATTCCGGTTCCACCTCCAGCCCCAGCTTCCAGTTCTGGTATTTCTTTTGGGGATCTTAGGGAAGCTATTCAAATGCTGACTCAGATAGTGGCTTCTCAGGCCCAAAGGACGAATGTTGCATCCACATCTTCTAGCCAACCAGGGGATTCCACTAGTTCTAGGGTGAGCAGGTTTCTGCAGTTGGATCCTTCGGTGTTCACGGGTGCTAATCTTGAGGAGGACCCACAGGACTTCATTGATGAGATGCATAAGACTCTCCGGGTTATGCGCTCTACTGAGATGGAGGGAGTGGAGTTGGCCGCCTACCACCTGAAAGGGGTGGCATATTCTTGGTTTGAGCTTTAGGAGGACTAGCGGGAGGAGGGGAGCCCTCCAGCGAGGTGGAGTGAGTTTGCTGATGCCTTTATAGACCATTTCTTGCCTACCGAGACTAGGGCAGCCCGTGCCGCACAGTTTGAGAATCTTAAGCAAAGGAGTAAGAGTGTGTGGGAGTATCACATGGAGTTCGCGCGCCTGTCGAAATATGTTATTCACATGATGCCCACCATGGAAGCCAGAGTGCGTCGATTTGTGTAGGGCCTTAACCCTTTGGTTATTAATGAGGCTGCCACAACTGTCTTCAATTCTGATATGATCTATGGTAAGATGGTGGCGTTTGCTCAAGCTACAGACACCCGAAAGTTAAAGAATAGGATGGAGTGAGTGCACCGCCAGCGGGGCATAGTCAGCAGCAAGGGAGTCGCTTTATAACACCCCGAAAAGTTTTGAAGTGTTTTAAGACCATTAAGAAGATTGGCGAGTGCTAATTATATTAATTCAGGTATGAACAAGACTGATAATTTGAATGATATCAATTGATCATGATAATATATGTATGTGGTGCATTAAGAATGGTTTAGTCAAGTTGAAAATTATATGATGGGATAAAGTTTCAAGTGAGTTCGTACAAGACCTAATTTCAAACGAGAATAACTCTCAACATATGAAGCTTTATATGCTGTATAACCTATCAAATTAAAGCCCTTTGAGTCTAATTTTCAACGCATCAAACCGTTTGTCATTTGGATATGTATACAGAAAGTTATGACAATTTTACTGGACCTATGTCATATGCGTGCCCAGATGCGCGACCGCGCATATTTGAGAGTTTCTACCTCAGGTGCGCGGTACTTGCCCGGGTGCGCGTCACGTAGGAACTTATTAAATAACCCTAAGACCGGGTAGAGATAGGGGTTAAGTCATTTTGGCCTAAAATCTGACATTTTAGAGTGAGATAGAGTGCCCTAGAGTGAGAAGGTGTTCTTCAATAATTGTTCTTCAATTCTTGCTCAACTTTTGGAAGATTAAGAAGGGAAACTCACTAGGTCTTCATCCTAGAGGTAAGATTATACACCCTAAGCCCTAATTTTGAGATTTTCTGAAAATGGGTAATTAGCAAGATAATATTTGGGCATGAGAGTTGTTTATTTTACATGCATGTGATATCAAGGGGTGTAGGAAGATTGTTGAACTAGGCATGGTAAAGATTGGGTTGTGGGATGATGAAATTCTCCATAAAAGGACCTTGAAACCTTATGCACACCTAGTGTTTGATAAAATGCTCAAATGAGCTAGAACCATGATCATCTTCCTAATTTTGGTTCAACTTGTTATATTTCTAAAATAGATTGAAGTAGCTAAGAATTCCAGAACATTTAGAGTGTAAGGAAGCTCAAGTGAGGTATATTGGCTAAACTCTTCTTTAAGAATTGGAATTCCCATTATCCTTGTAAGTTCCAAGATGTTGATTACAAATCGAGTATTCCGATAAGTCTTGTGATAAAGATATATGTTCAATTCGTATTTCAAATGCTCTTATCATATTGCATTATAAATTGGGGATGTGTTCTAAACTATGGATTGTGTATCCACATGTTATAATTTCAAGTCATGATTTATGCGAAGGTTATTTATGCCAAGATGTGTAGAGATTATGATTGTGATTGTGATACACCTCCACCCGCTTACATTGGGGTGAGGCGGTACGACCGCTTTGTGTATAGTATTGGTATTGTTGTGGCACAACCACCCACATACATCCATTGGGGTGAAGCGGTATGGCCGTTTTGTGTAGGGATTATGGTATTGTGGGACTGCACCTCCACCCACTTATATTGGGGTGAGGCGGTACGACCGCTTTGTGTATAGTATTGGTATTGTTGTGACACCACCACCCACACACACACACACATACATACACACACACACACACACACACACACACACACACACACACACATATATATATATATATATTGGGGTGAGGCGGCATAGCCGCTTTGTGTTGGTATTGGTATCGTTGATGCATTTCCACCCGCATATATTGGGGTGAGCGAGGCGGCGGGGCCGCTTTGTGTGAAGATGGTTACAGAGGATCTCATCTTAAATCCTATAAATGTTATTGATAGCTTTTAATAAGCTTGCTCTGGTTTAAACAGTTATCTATATTATTTTATTGCCGCCCTGGTTCATCATATTCATATTGTATTTTTAAATTCTTAAATTGGTGTTTGGTTTTCATACTAGTACTATTCCATGGTACTAACGCCCCTTTTGTCAGGGGTGCTGCATCTTTAAATGGATACAGGTGGTTTCACTGTAGGAGGTATTGATCAGTGATAGCAGTACACCTTCTTCCCAGCTGACTTGGTGAGCTCCACTTCATCCCGGGGTCATGTACCTTTTGTTCATTGTGTATTATATTTGAGGTATAGTCGGGGCCTTATTGCCAGCATTATCATTGTACTCTTCTTTATCTATAGAGGCTCCGTAAACATAGTGTGGGTTGTGTATTGGTGCTGGGAAAGACAAACTATGTCATGTTGTGGTTGTATTACTTGTTCCATTTGAGACTTTAAAAATGATGAAAACTATTGGTAATGAATTGGTATTGTAGACACGATAACGGTTTTGTCTAACTCATGAATATATGTATTATTTTCATTTGTGGATGAGTTTGGGCAGAAGGAAATGTAACAGGCTTTCTCGGTCGGGTTCACTCGGTTGAGGAAATGTAACACGCTTCAGGCTCAATCAGGGCAGTAGGGGACCCCACCATCAGGGCCGATCAGGAGGGAGGTTCCCACAGCAGCGGAGGCTCCCATGCCCCAGGTGTGGGAAGATGCACTCGGGGATTTGCTACATGGACTTACCTATATGTTATTGGTGCAGATTGAGGGGTCATATTCAAAGGGAGTGTCGTTCATCCCGCTAGGGTGCGGGCAGGGGCACAGCACAACCATCCAGTTCTACAGCTGCTACATCTTCCGCACCCCCTCCAGCTTGAGGCCCTCCGGCACCAGCAGGGCGTGGTGCAGCTAGGGGTGGTGCGTAGAGTTCAGGAGGACCCGACCGTTTCTATGCTATGAGCGGTCGCCAGAATGCAGGGGCTTCTCCAAATGTTGTCACATGTATATTAACTGTCCAGACTCTTGATGTATATACTCTTATTGATCCCGGTTCCACCTTATCTTATGTTCCCCTTATGTTGCTATGGAATTTGGGATAGAACCGAAACAGCATCCTGAGTCGTTCTTTGTATCTACTCCGGTTGGCGAGTCTATTGTAGCCGCACGAGTTTATAGGGGTTGTGTTGTCAGAGTGCATGGTCGGGACATCGTGGCCAATCTCATTGAATTGAGGATGGTTGATTTTGATGTAATTATGGGGATGGATTGGCTTTATTCATGTTTTGCTAAGCTCGACTGCCGAACTAGAACTGTGAGGTTTGAATTTCCAAGTGAGCCAGTTGTTGAGTGGAAGGGGAATAATGTGGTGCCAAAGGGTAGGTTTATTTCTTACCTTAAGGCCATGAAGATGATTAACAAGGGGTGTATCTATCACTTGGTCTGGGTTACGGACACCAATGCTGAGGCACCTACACTCGAGTCAGTGCCAGTTGTGAAAGAATTTCCTTAGGTCTTTCCTGATGAGCTCCCTGGGATTTCGCCAAATAGGGAGATTGATTTTGAGATTGATGTGATGCCAGACACGCATCCTATATCTATTCCGCCCTACATAATGGCACCAGCAGAATTGAAGGAACTAAAGGAATAGTTAAAGGATTTGTTAGAGAAGGTTTTCATCCGACCGGGTGTGTCGCCATGGGGCGCACTAGTTCTCTTCGTGAGGAAGAAAGATGGATCACTGAGGATGTGCATTGACTGCCGGCAGCTCAACAAAGTCACAATCAAAAATAAATACCCACTACCAAGAATAGATGATTTGTTTGATCAATTACAAGGTACTAAGTACTTCTCCAAAATTGATTTACGATCCGGGTATCACCAACTGAAGATCAGGGAGCAGGATATTCCGAAAACAGCTTTCCGGTATGGGCATTTTGAATTTCTGATGATGACTTTTGGGCTAACAAATGCCTCAGCGGCTTTCATGGATCTTATGAATCAGGTTTTCAAGCCTTTCCTCGACTCCTTTGTGATAATGTTCATTGACGACATTCTTGTGTATTCACGAGATCGGGAGGACCATGCCGATCATCTCAGGGCAGTGTTGCAGACTCTTTATCAGCACTAATTGTATACGAAAATTTTAAAGTGTGAATTTTGGCTCAAATCTGTCACATTCTTGGGTCATGTTGTCTCTAGAGAAGGAATCAAGGTTGATCCTCAAAAGATTTCAGCAGTAAAGAATTGGCCTAGACCTACAACGCCCACCGAGATTCGCAGTTTCTTGCGCTTAGCAGGGTATTACAGGAAGTTTGTGGAGGAGTTTTCTACTCTTGCCTCTCCATTGACTAAATTGACTCAGAAAGCAGTTAAGTTCATGTTACACCCCATGTTTTCGTACGTGAAAGTACGCCATAAGTAAATTGATAGAAGCTCGGAAATGAGATAGTACATCCCACATTTTCGTATGTTAAAATTTCATCGTAAGCTAATCGACGTAAGTTCAAGAATGAGATTATTTTGAGATTATAAGCATTATGCTATTTCAAACAAGTGATGAGTAAATTCGTTAAGGTGAGAGGGTAAGCAAAACAAAGAAAATGAATTTTTGTCAGAGTTTAACATGTTGGGATAAAATACTGCCCGAGCTAAAATACCCGGTATTTATGGACTAGTGCCATACAAGGTACCACATGACCATGATAGTGAGGTGTATAAGTTATGTTAAAAGTGAGTGGTATTTTAAGTAATTTGAGATAATTCTTAATTATATGTATAATCGAGTAATTATTGATTTTAGTGGGAGATTAATAATTAATTAAAGAATTAGGTAAGATAAGACCCTCCCCACATGGCAACAAGCCATCCTAAGGAATTGTGACTCTTAAGTTATTATGTTATGTGGCAAGATTAGAGAGGTGATATTTGGCAAGTCTTAAAGACATGAGTTACATATTCATTTAATGAAAGAGAGCCATTTTAAGTCTTAAGCATATGAGTTACATATACATCTAATGAAAGAGATCAATTTTAAGTCTTAAGAACGTGAGTTTCTTAAAATGAATTCATGTGTACATTATAAATCAAATGAGTTCTTCATGTGTGCAATTTACGCTTTAGAGAGTGGCTGGCCGTGAGTTCTTCAAAGAGCAAAACAATTCCATACCAAACTTAGATAACGTTGGTTGTTGATTCTGTAAAGCTTGAATTGCAAATTCTAAGAGAATCAGTTCAGGTATGTTAAGGCTATCCCTTCTTTCTTTTGGCATGGTCTAAATGATACAATTGAAACGAGCAAAATACACAACTTTCATAAATGACTCTATTCATAGAAATAATAGGGTTGTCTATATTCTTGATTCCCCATGTGAATTATTATTATATCTTCTGTTCATGGGTCTCAGAAAAATACATATTTGATAAAGTTTATCCGAAACGCATATTGATTTTATGACATTCCGAGAAATCTTATTAACGTATTTCATATGCATTACATGCACTTATACATGTACATTGACCCATGACCAGATGGCATTATATACGCGTATACTATATGTATATGGGATATGGGAAAAGGTTATGGCATTATATACGCACCACCACCTGATCAGCTGGTATACGTTGATGATTTGCCCACAGTGGCCGAAATGATATGATGGGATGCCCTCAGAGGCTTGATGATGTTATGAACACATATACCTATGCATGGTATGACATTTATATGCATATGCATGACGTTATAAAAATGAAATGATTCACAGAGCTATGCAGACATACATGTCGAGTCTTTTACTCCATATTTCTCTCATGTCTATTATTTACTAATTTTCATTCCTTACATACTCGGTACATTATTTATACTGACGTCCCTTTTGTCTGGGGGCGCTATGTTTCATGCCCGCAGGTCTCGATAGGCAGGTCGAGAGTCCTCCCAATAGGCGATCAGCTCAGCGGAAGATATTGGTGCACTCCATTTGCTCCGGAGTTGCTTGTTTGGTTAGTATGATTTAGATGTGTATTGTTTTGTATGGCGGGGCTCTGTCCCGACCTTTATGACAATTATATATTCTTAGAGGCTTGTAGACTGATGTCATGAGTACGAGTATTTGTATGGCCTTGTCTACCTATGTTTTGTATTTATAAATGATCATGTTGGCCTTATAGGCCCGTATGTCATGTGTATGGGTTTTTATATCAGATTGGGTCGTTCTATATCGGGTAATTCCCTCATGTTTACTCTGTTTATCTCATGACGCCCCTTCTTGCCCACTTACCTATGATGATGTAATAAGAAAGATACATTATGTTGGTACTCGGATGAGTAAGGTACCGGGTGCCCGTCGCGGCCTATCAGTTTGGGTCGTGACAGTTCCAATGGCCCGATGCTTGTAAAAGGAGCTTCCAGGAGTTGAAATCGAAATTGACTACGACGCGGTGTTGACCCTGCTAGAGGGTACAGAACGGTTTATGGTATATTGTGATGCTTCAAGAATTGGGCTTGGGTGTGTATTAATACAACACAGCAAAGTTATAGCATATGCTTCAAGGCAACTCAAGAATCATGAAAAGAATTATCCAACACATGACTTAGAACTTGCGGCGGTGGTTTTTGCATTGAAAATTTGGTGTCACTATTTGTATGGGGTCCATATGGATGTATTCACGGACCACAAGAGTCTTCAATATATTTTCAAATAAAAGGAGCTGAATTTGAGGCAGAGAAGATGGCTTGAGTTACTCAAGGGTGACGACATCGATATTCTATATCACCCGGGGAAAGCCAATGTTGTGGCTGATGCTCTTAGCCGGGAATCTATGGGTAGTTTAGCACACTTGGAAGTATATCAAAAGCCATTGGCCAAGGAAGTGTATCGATTGGCTAGTTTGGGAGTTCGTCTTGCAGACTCTAAATGAATGAGGGGTAATTGTGCAAAATAGGGCCGAATCATCGCTTGTTGTGGAAGTCAAAGAGAAGCAATACAACGATCCATTTTTGGTGCAATTGAAGGAGGGGATTCAAAAATATAAGACTACGGCTTTTGGTCTTAGGATGGATGATGGTACACTAAGGTACCAAGGGCGACTACGTGTTTCGAATGTAGATGGTCTCCGGGAAAGAATCATGACTGAAGCTCACGCTTCTAGGTATTCCGTGCATCCAGGTTCTACGAAGATGTATCACGACCTCAAGGAAGTCTATTGGTGGAATGACATGAAAAGGAATGTGGCAAACTTTGTGGCAAGGTGTCCGAATTGTCAGCAAGTAAAGGCCGAACATCAACGGCCTGGTGGGTTGGCAAAGAACATAGAAATTCTAATGTGGAAGTGGGAGATGATTAATATGGATTTTGTGGTAGGATTACCACGCACTCCGCACAAGTTTGACTCAATTTGGGTGATCGTGGACTGACTCACGAAATCAGCACACTTCTTGCTAGTTAAATCTACCGACACAGCGGAATAATATGCTCAGTTATATATCAAGGAAATAGTCAGGCTACATGACACTCCAGTTTCTATCATTTCCGATCGACGAGCTCAGTTCACGGCCAATTTTTGGAGGAAATTTCAGTAAGGTTTGGGTAATCAGGTGAATCTTAGTACAACTTTCCATCCACAGACCGACGGTCAAGTAGAGTGGACTATTCAGACACTCGAGGATATGTTGCGTGCTTGTGTTCTTGATTTCAAGGGTAGCTGGGATGATCATTTGCCGCTCATAGAGTTTGCTTATAACAACAGCTTTCATGCAAGTATCCAGATGGCACCGTTTGAGGCATTATATGGTAGGATATGTAGATCTCCCATTGGGTGGTTCGAGATTGGGGAAGCAGAGTTGATAGGGCCAGACCTTGTACATCAGGCTATGGAAAAAGTTAAAACCATAAAGGAGTAGTTGAAAATAGCTTAGAGTCATCAGAAAACCTATTCGGATGTTCATCGCAGAGACTTAGAGTTCAAAGAAGATGATTGGGTATTCTTGAAGGTTTCCCCATGAAGGGTATTATGCGGTTTGGGAAACGGGGGAAATTGAGTCCGAGTTATGTTGGGCCGTACAAAATCATTCAGAGGATCGGTGAGGAGGCGTACAAGCTTGAGCTACCACCTGAGATGTCATTAGTACACCCGGTATTCCATGTGTCTATGTTGAAGAAGGTAGTTGGAGATCCGTCAGCTATTGTGCCGGTTGAGACCATTGAGGTTAATGAAAAATTGTCATATGAAGAGATTCCAGTTGCCATTCTTGGTATGCAAATCTGAAAGTTGAGGAATAAAGAAATTGCTTCCGTGAAAGTGTTATGGCGAAACCGGCAGTTTGAAGAGGCCACGTGGGAGGCCGAGGAAGAGATGAAGAAGAAGTATCCTCACTTGTTTGAATAGTTGTGTAATCCTTTCTTTTATGAACCTGTCGCCTAAGAATTTTGTATCACTTGTTCAGTTAATGTAAAGGTGTTCCTTTAGTTTATATGTTGTTTACACATGGCCACGGTTGGTGTTGTTATGATTTATGTTACATCGTTGGGTTCTATACATGTTTGTAAGATGTGTTTCTCGGACTCTCTGACAGGTGGATAGGCCTAGTTACAAAACGAAACTCTAGCAAAATTTTTGAGAATTTAGAGAGTTAGTTAAATTTGGGTTTGCTAGTGTAGGATATGTTAACTGAGTTATACAAGGTGCTAATAATGGACTCTGATCCTCATTCGAGAACGGATGATCTTAAGTGGGGGAGGATGTAAGGCCCCGTAAAAACCATTTCCTAAAACAACCTGGGTTCCATGATGCCAAAGTACGCGTAGAGGTTAAAAAACCCTGTGGTATAGTGAGTGGAATAGTGAATATGGTTGATGTCTCAAATGAGATGGCTTAGCCGATCGGGCCTAGATCGGACTCCGTGTAAGAACAATGTGGTATTGTGGACTGTGGTATATTGGCACAAAAAACCATCCAACATAATAATGCGGGAGTTGACTTAAAAATCTATATGATCCTTAACTTGATGTTTTAATGTTATTTGAAGCGCGTATTGTATCCTTGACTGTTCCCCTTGTATAATTATTTATTTTATTGAAATGGTGTTTAGTTTTCATACTAGTACTATTCGACAATACTAACGTCCCTTTTGCCTGGGGTGCTGCATCTTTAAATGGATACAAGTGATTCCATAGCAGACAGTGTTGATCACAGATAGGTGCCGCATCCTCTTCTCAGCGGACTCGGTGAGCCCCATTTCATTCCGAGGTTAATATCTTTTGTTTATATTGTTGTACTTTTTGAGGTATAGTCGGGGCCTTGTTGCCGGCACCTTCTTTATACTCTTTTGTATCTTTAGAGGCTCTGTAAACGCTATGTGGGTTATATATGGGTGCTAGAAAGGTCAAACAGATTATGTTGTATTTTGGATTTTTGTTCCACTAAATCACAAAATGTATGTATTTTGGAACTTAACAGGGAAGTAGCAAAAAAATGAAATGGTTAAGTAATGTCTTATATGGTGCTTCTACAGTTTAGCTAATAAAAACATGCCTTCTCTTATCATAAGCGAGTTGGGTAGAAAGTATTTAATAGGCTTGCTCGACTGGGTTCCTCGGTTGAGCGCCGGTCACGCTCCCCAAGGTTGGGGCGTGACAAACTTGGTATCAGAGCCTAAGGTTTTAAAGTGTCCTAGGATGTCTCGTAGCCGTGTCTAGTAGAGTCCTTTTTATCGGTCTGTTGTCGATCACATCTATAAGTTGGAGGCTACTTGGACATTTAGGAATAATACCCATCTTTGATATTATGGATCGTGCGATGAAACTGATTGTGAAATTGTTCCTCCTCTAACGCGTTCATTCCTTTAACTTTCAGTACATGGAACCTAAAAAGAGAGCAAGAACTGGCCAAGGAGCCAATGCTGCCTTAGGAGTGGCAGTTGACCCTTTACTTGGTGAGGCGGGTGAATACCCGAGGGATGAGGTTAATCCCCGGACTGCTAGACTACCTGATTCCACTACACTTGTCCAGGCCACACCAGTCCCTACACCTACTGAGGGTGGGACGGTTCCTCCATCTAATATTCCGGTTCCACCTCCAGCCCCAGCTTCCGGTTCTGGTATTTTTGATGGGGATCTTAGGGGAGCTATTCAAATGCTGACTCAGATAGTGGCTTCTCAGGCCCAAAGGTCGAATGTTGCACCCACATCTTCTAGCCAACCAGGGGATTCCATTAGTTCTTGGGTGAGCTGGTTTATGCAGTTGGATCCTCCGGTGTTCACAGGTGCTAATTATCACGTCCCAAAACCGAGGAGCGCGACCGACGCTCAACCGAGTGAATCTGACCGAGCAAGTCTGTTAGATTCCTTCTACCCAAACTCATTCATGAATAAAGAGAATATATGTTTTCCTTAATTAAATAATAAAGTGGCCATATCTGCAATTACTAATTTCTTACCATAAGTTTCACCATTTTTAAAGTCTCAAATGGACACGTAATACAACCACAACATAGCATAGTTTGTCTTTCCCAGCACCAACATACGACCCACAACAAGAAGAGTACACAATGATAATGCCTCTACGTAGCCTCTATAGATAAAGAAGAGTACAATGATAATGCCGGCAACAAGGCCCCGGCTATACCTCAAACAGAATACACAAAGTACAAAAGATTCATGACCCCGGAATGAAGTCGGGCTCACCAAGTCAGCTGGGAAGAAGGTGCACTGCTATCACTGACCAATATCCCCTGTTGTGGAACCACCTGCATCTATTGAAAGAGGCAGCGCCCCCGGCAAAAGGGACGTTAGTACTGTCGAATAGCACTAGTATGTATAACTGAACACCCTCTCAATAGAATGACAAATAATACAAACAAGATTATCATAATATCAATGAAAGCCTTAATTAACATCAAACCTTAATTTAGGATCAAGACAGTGTTCAAATTAATTTCCATATCTCACATTGGGAGAATTTTAGTATCGATATACCATTGTCCACAATGTCAGTACCATCATATTCTCAGTACGGAGTCCGATCACGACCCGATCGGCTAAGTTATCTCATTAGAGACATCAACCACAATTACTCTCAATATCAATACCACCGTCTTTAACACGGAGTCCGATCACGACCCGATCGGCTAGGCTATCCATTAGGGACATCGACCACAATCACAATTTCAATTACAATTTCCAGCACAATCACCACCATGTGTGCGGCATGGCGTCCGAGCACGACCCGATCGGCTAGGTTGTCTTATTTGAGACATCAACCTTTTTATATCAATCATCGCATTTCATAATACTTTCACATCTTTTCATTTCATTGGCACTAGTGGCCATAATTATAAGATCATTCTTGGCACGTTGGCCATATTCAGTATTTCATGCTCAC
>AWOL01S0016441.1:5385-26082 GCA_000715115.1 Nicotiana otophora | reverse complement strand
TTATTTTTAACACATGATCTTCAAAAGAATGGTGATATCAATGTGCAACAGATCCGTTCAAGTAATAATATGACTGATTTATTCACCAAATCTCTACCGACGTCAACATTCAAGAAACTAGTATACAAGATTAGGATGCGAAATCTCAAGGATGTGAATTGATGCTCTCATCAGGGGGAGTTAATACGTGTTGTACTCTTTTTCCCTTATAAGGTTTTGTCCCACTGGATTTTTCTTGCAAGGTTTTTTTAACGAGGCAACCAAAAGGTGTATTTCTAAACATGTGTACTCTTTTTCCTTCACTAGGATTTTTTTCTCCCATAAGGTTTTTTCCTAATAAGGTTTTAACGAGGCACATTATCTATGGACATCCAAGGAGGAGTGTTATAAGAAATATCAAATTATGGTGGATGTCTACTCTTCCTCCATGATCTTCTCAAATGCTTAATGACATATTTAATGACATAGTTTTCTTCATTTTTCATGCATATATAAATGCCTTATAATAGATAGGAAAATACACACATTTAAAGAAGAAAATCTCTTCCTTCTCTCTATCACCATTTCTTGTTCATGTTTACTAAATTATTTTTATTTCATAACAACATGTCTTGTTCATGTTTTACTAAGTTACTTTTATTTTATAACAAGAGCAGCATTACTTTAAATTCTTGGATTCATTATTTCGTATGTCGTACAAATAGCGCTTTGTTCATGACCGTCAGATCACCATGATGCTTGTTTCACTGTTTAAAGGGATTAAGCTTACACATATATAGGATAAGGTTTTATACTTCATCTTTTTTAATCTTTTAAGGTGAAAATGCGTTGCAACTTGCAAGACCAGTTGATGTTGACTAGGAGTTCGTATTATTTAACCAAATCGCTTTTGATATAGCGGCGCTCAACTTCCTATCTTGGACGTGTCGGATAATGCTTTCCAATTTTAAAATATACTGTAACACGCACACACATTAAGGTCCCCTGAATTTTTTCAGAGGATCTAAATCTTTTACATGTATCCAACTTATTAAGTACGTTACAACCACTTATTTGCTGTAAATATGGATAAGTTAGCATGTCGAGGAACACAGAATTAAAGAAGAAATTATGTTTCAAGTACATGTTGCATTAATGTGATCAGTAGGTTCTTGCACTGTATATATATATTTGATATGGTTAATTGGAGAGGCTGCGAGTTCATGGACATTATATTTGCTGATAAATATATGGAAAGTTAGATGTTAGGCGTTATGCCAAAGCTTTCTTGTAAATTTTCAACAGTTTAATTTCATAAAGCGACAAGATTTTGACAGCTAAGAAATGATGATCAAGAAATTTACAAGATGTCCTTCAGATAAAATATAAACAAGGAACACTACATGAAATGAGATCTTCATTGGCGAACGTTGCGTGACAACCTAAGAATTTGCCACAGTTTTGGAGGCGTTTAATAATCACAACGAGAGGTGAAATTAGGATTTAAAGCATTACAATTTGAATTAATCATTTAAGATTTTAATATATTTCAGTTGGACCTACATTTTCTAACACTTCATCATCTCTAGTTGCAACGATAAAAAATTTAAATTACGTCCTTAATAATGATAAAAAATTTATAGTGCGACTTTAATATAACCGCAACAAAAAATAGCACTCATGAGTTGCGATAAAAAAAAGGGATCTCCACATGAAGTGCAACTAAAGATTAAATTTGCCTCTCCTCCGAACAAAAAAAAAAACTGAGTANATCTCTGGTTGCAACGATAAAAAATTTAAATTGCGCCCTTAATAACAATAAAAAATTTATAGTGCGACCTTAATATAACCGCAACAAAAAATAGCACTCATGAGTTGCGATAAAAAAAGGGATCTCCACATGAAGTGCAACTAAAGATTAAATTTGCCTCTCCTCCGAACAAAAAAAAAACTGAGTGAAATTTCTCTTGTAGCAACCTATTAATATCCATCACATATGGTGATATATCTTTTGTGGCGACAGAATAGTCACGAAAACCCCTGTATTGTTTAAGAATGAAAGAGCTAATGCTGAAAAACAATTGTGTTTTATTTATTTATCTTTTCGTTTTGGGGGTCCAAACCCTCAAATTTGTATCTGGTATCTTTTTCATATGATTTATTGGATATTTGCAACAAAATTACGTAAAGGGAGTAATGTACTAATGTTAGTTAACTTTGCTTAAAAGAGTGGATTACATGTAAAAGACAGGGGTCAGAGGCAGAAACATATGGCTGCCAAAGGTCCCACGCTTGGGCGGCGTAAATCGTAATTTTTCGTACAGGCAATTATTGTTGCATTGCTTCACTGAGGCGATTGCAAGCAAAGAAAGCACCCCTCATATAGAACTGAATATATCCTAAACAGATATATTGAAAGAAAAAAGAAAAAAAAAAAGTGGATAGCTTTTTAGTTGCATCAAATCCTAAATGATTAATGCCACACTCACAAGTCAATACTCAATAGGGAAGTAAATGAACTAGGGATAAGAGATTTTGGGTTATTTTATGGGATATATTCCTACCGAATACTTTATGAGCAATGACCAATCCGAATATATTATTTATCTTTTAAAGTTTTCCACCATTCTTTAAAACAATATTTTATATACTTACGATGAAGTGTATTTGTCTAAATTAACTTTCACACCCCTTTAATGTGTCACTCCATATTAGTATGTTAAAAGGGGCATGACACGGAGTATTTTACTTAATATTTTAAATCGTAAGTCCCGAGACATAGGACNAATGGTGATATCAATGCGCAACAGATCCGTTCAAGTAATAATATGGCTGATTTGTTCACCAAATCTCTACCGACGTCAACCTTCAAGAAACTAGTATACAAGATTGGGATGTGAAATCTCAAGGATGTGAATTAATGCTCTCATCAGGGGGAGTTAATATGTGTTGTACTCTTTTTCCCTTACAAGGTTTTGTCTCACTGGGTTTTTCTTGCAAGGTTTTTTTAACGAGGCAACCAAAAGGTGTATTTCTAAACATGTGTACTCTTTTTCCTTCACTAGGATTTTTTTTTTTCCCATAGGGTTTTTTCCTATTAAGGTTTTAACGAGGCACATTATCTATGAACATCCAAGGGGGAGTGTTATAAGAAATACCAAATTATGGTGGATATCTACTCTTCCTCCATGATCTTCTCAAATGCTTAATGACATATTCAATGATATATTTTTCTTCATTTTTCATGCATATATAAAGGCCTTGTAATAGATAGGAAAATACACACATTTGAAGAAGAAAATCTCTTCCTTCTCTCTATCTCCATTTCTTGTTCATGTTTTACTAAATTGCTTTTATTTCATAACAACATATCTTGTTCATGTTTTACTAAGTTTATTTTTATTTTATAACAAGAGCAGCATTACTTTAAATTCTTGGATTTGTTATTTCGTAAGTCGTACAAATAGCGCTTTGTTCATGACCGTCAGATCACCATGATGCTTGTTTCACTGTTTAAAGGGATTAAGCTTACACATATAGGATAAGGTTTTATACTTCTTCTTTTTTAATCTTTTAAGGTGAAAATGCGTTGCAACTTGCAAGACCAGTTGATGTTGACTAAGAGTTCGTATTATTTAACCAAATCGCTTTTGACATAGCGGCGCTCAACTTCCTATCTTGGACGTGTCGGATAATGCTTTCCAATTTTAAAATATACTGTAACACGCACACACATTAAGGTCCCCTGAATTTTTTCAGAGGATCTAAATCTTTTAC
Source organism: Nicotiana otophora (assembly GCA_000715115.1). Taxonomy (NCBI): domain Eukaryota; kingdom Viridiplantae; phylum Streptophyta; class Magnoliopsida; order Solanales; family Solanaceae; genus Nicotiana; species Nicotiana otophora. The sequence continues at coordinate 22,326 of AWOL01S0016441.1, read as the reverse complement.
ATGTATCCAACTTATTAAGTACGTTACAACCACTTATTTGCTGTAAATATGGATAAGTTAGCATGTCGAGGAACACAGAATTAAAGAAGAAATTATGTTTCAAGTACATGTTGCATTAATGTGATCAGTAGGTTCTTGCACTGTATATATATATTTGATATGGTTAATTGGAGAGGCTGCGAGTTCATGGACATTATATTTGCTGATAAATATATGGAAAGTTAGATGTTAGGCGTTATGCCAAAGCTTTCTTGTAAATTTTCAACAGTTTAATTTCATAAAGCGACAAGATTTTGACAGCTAAGAAATGATGATCAAGAAATTTACAAGATGTCCTTCAGATAAAATATAAACAAGGAACACTACATGAAATGAGATCTTCATTGGCGACCGTTGCGTGACAACCTAAGAATTTGCCACAGTTTTGGAGGCGTTTAATAGTCACGACTAGAGGTGAAATTAGGATTTAAAGCATTACAATTTGAATTAATCATTTAAGATTTTAATATATTTCAGTTGGACCTACATTTTCTAAAACTTCATCATCTCTGGTTGCAACGATAAAAAATTTAAATTGCGCCCTTAATAACAATAAAAAATTTATAGTGCGACCTTAATATAACCGCAACAAAAAATAGCACTCATGAGTTGCGATAAAAAAAGGGATCTCCACATGAAGTGCAACTAAAGATTAAATTTGCCTCTCCTCCGAACAAAAAAAAAACTGAGTGAAATTTCTCTTGTAGCAACCTATTAATATCCATCACATATGGTGATATATCTTTTGTGGCGACAGAATAGTCACGAAAACCCCTGTATTGTTTAAGAATGAAAGAGCTAATGCTGAAAAACAATTGTGTTTTATTTATTTATCTTTTCGTTTTGGGGGTCCAAACCCTCAAATTTGTATCTGGTATCTTTTTCATATGATTTATTGGATATTTGCAACAAAATTACGTAAAGGGAGTAATGTACTAATGTTAGTTAACTTTGCTTAAAAGAGTGGATTACATGTAAAAGACAGGGGTCAGAGGAAGAAACATATGGCTGCCAAAGGTCCCACGCTTGGGCGGCGTAAATCGTAATTTTTCGTACAGGCAATTATTGTTGCATTGCTTCACTGAGGCGATTGCAAGCAAAGAAAGCACCCCTCATATAGAACTGAATATATCCTAAACAGATATATTGAAAGAAAAAGAAAAACAAAAGTGGATAGCTTTTTAGTTGCATCAAATCCTAAATGATTAATGCCACACTCACAAGTCAATACTCAATAGGGAAGTAAATGAACTAGGGATAAGAGATTTTGGGTTATTTTATGGGATATATTCCTACCGAATACTTTATGAGCAATGACCAATCCGAATATATTATTTATCTTTTAAAGTTTTCCACCATTCTTTAAAACAATATTTTATATACTTACGATGAAGTGTATTTGTCTAAATTAACTTTCACACCCCTTTAATGTGTCACTCCATATTAGTATGTTAAAAGGGCCATGACACGGAGTATTTTACTTAATATTTTAAATCGTAAGTCCCGAGTCATAGGACTTAAACCGCACGGATCTTTAATTTTTCAAATTATAAATTAATGAAATAGCATAATAATACAAAAGTTACAAAAATATTTTAACATTTTTAATTTTTTAGAAAAGATTAAAGAAGCTCATAGAAAATAAAATATCTAATATGTTTTCATAAGTATAAACAACACAATAATGTTAAAGTTATTATGAGATACAAATCAACTTAACGTCTTGACTTTTAAACTATTAAAATATTATAATTTCTTAAAAATTATTATCAAACTATACTTTTACTTTTCTAAAAGTAAATAATCAATAAATTTTATCAGTACTATAATTTAAAACATTACTCCTTTATGAATAATAATACAAAAAAATGCTTTCAAATATTAAAATAATAATAGGTTAATAATTTTGAGAGACATAGAACTAACTACTAAGATACGAAGTCTAATAGCACGATATAAATTTCATCTATCTATATTCAGAAAAAATGTTCATACAATATTCACCATCTTATTTAGTAAATATGCAATAATATAGCTCGTTATTTAAGTTACTCTCAATCATTCATATTTTTACAAATGGATAGAACTTTTATCATTCGTCTGTTAGAATTTATAGGGTTAATGGTGCTAATTAGGGAGTTTTACACATAATTTGTGTAGGAACTATTAAGTCGGTGTTGAGCGTTGAACGTGTTTAGGGCACATAGTCGGACGCTTGGGACATAAGCATCACAGGACTAAGCCTTACACGTGAGTCTCAAGGCGTTTTGCTAAGTATCCCATCTACGGGCGAGTCCCAAAAATACCTCAATAAACACTCGACTTCTTAACATAACATTGTTAAATTTGAAGGAATATAATTATAATACTCTGCCAATCCACGAATACGATTTTGATATATGGCATCCTAGCATTAAATACGATGATTATTATTTAATTTTCCTTTCTTCCAAACGTATTGTAGAATGCAGATCGGACCAATCTTTGCATGGATCTAATCTTGACAATCTTTTTTCTTATTTTATCAGTGTTATTATAAGATGATGGTAGGATAGTAGCTGGGTTATGGACGACAAAATTTCGACATCCTCAGTAGTCGGTTTTGTTTTTCTTTTCACAAATTGGATTTGGTATTCTTGGGAAGGTACCATCACTTCCTTCAGTGCGTTTTCAATTAATCATCACAATCCTTACTTTCTTTTTTCTTTACTTTTGTCGGGAAAAACGATGTACAGTATAAAAAATCGAACTTTTTAGATTGTTGATCTTTTCCAAGATGTATAATCAGGATTATATTCATTTTTTGTATAACATTTGTTTAAATGATAGCGCACAGATGGGATCTCAAGCTTTGGGACTATTAGTTGCGAGTATTGTTTACTTTAAAAACGGATAACAATTAAATTTATATTTAGTTTTAAGGATATGCGAAATAAGTCAAAACAAATGATAAATGGCGTTAGATTAAACAGATAAAGATGTAACAAATTATCAAACCAATAAGGAGAGTGACCCCGGACTTAGTAACGTCTTAATGAAATGTATACCTTCGATCCCGGGCTCACACTAATGAAGAAATGATGAACAAAAGCAAGAACTTTGAATAACAGAGAAAATAAGAGTATATTATCTTGATATGCGTGTTACAATATGTCCCCATGAATAATAATCTTTCCCTTTTATATAGTATAGGAGTTTTACCCCAAGTACAATTCTAAAAAAGATAAAAATCTCTTGTTTTGCCGATCACTGATACGAGCCGAGATTCGCGTCGTGATATCCGGTTAGGCACGGACATCACGATCCTTTATTAGTAGTGCGCAGCTACTTGGTAATGTTCTCTGAAGTCTTCAATCTTCAGATCGGTCCTCGAGGATATGGCCCCGATATCCCCGAAGGCAGGTGCCTTGCCCGAGCCCTAATACGAGGGGTTATTCGTTCTGATTCCGATACAATACGGTCATGTTCCTGCTCTGATTGGCTCACCGGGAAGACAAGTCATGCAGCGGACTCGATTTTACCCGTATACGAGTATAAAATGGTTATGTTTTTGCGGATCATAGTCAAGCTGTGATATTTTTCTTGAATGTCCAGCCTTTTGATCAAACTAGTAAGATAATCTAATCTTTTCAATTCCGGCGTCTGATGCCATCCGTGAGACGTGACTAATTTAAAACTGTATAGCATTTAAAGCAAACAAAATGCAAAAAAATAATTAATTGTCTAGGGTATAATAACATAACTACATAATTACGTTAAAAGTCATAGACAAATTCAGAGAAAATTAAGATGAAACTGCTCTAGCGTACAAGACATATGATTCAAAGCACAAAGCATGCATAGGACATTTTTGGAGCCTGCAGGATAAAAGGACCACTATTAAAGGTTTGCACCAATTAATTTTAAATCTCAAATTCGCAACGAGTAATCATGTTGTTTGACCAAAAAATACGAACCGTGGCCAAATAATTAGATTTATATGAATAAGGATTAATCTTAGCTAATAACAATATCCTTCGATGAAATTTTTAAAAAAGCAATAAATATCACGCAAGTGTGGTCGGTAGTAACAATGATATGTAGTAAATATTCCACAAATTAGAAATAATGGTGTTGCATTTAATAACAATGAATATCAACAAATAGCATTTACGTAAATAGAGGGAAGACGAGTCATGCAGCGGGCTCGGTTTTACCTGTATACAGATAGTCCCCTCGTTTCTCAGAGAGTATGGTTGCCGAAACGATGGGAAACGACAGATGACTCCGGTTCCTTCCTTCGTACGTTTCGATGGGGAGCTGAAGCGCCCCATCAATCGCGTCATTCTGACTTCGGACACGTGCCGTTCTGACTTCGGACACGTGCCGTTCACCGGCAATTTGCCTTCGAATGCTAAGTGTCGGCTGTCTCTCTATAAAAGCCTCATTCCTTTGTCCTTTTTCTACTTTCCAATCCAACCGCTATCTTCGAGCCATCAGCCATTATCAGAACCTTCATCAAAATTTCTTCAAATCTTCATACCCTATTCTTCATCTTCTAAACCCATTTCTCAAAAACTTCGTGTTTATTCTTCAAATTTTCTAACTTTCTCTCAAATAGCAATGGCAAAAACATCGAAAACCGTTCCTCAACAAGTTGCCTCTTCATCTCAGCCGGCCGCTGGTACTGAAGCGGTCGCCCCCGAGGTGGCGGCCCTCGAAACGGCTTCTCCTGTTGCGGCTATTAACGAATCGTCCCCAGAGCCTCCTTTGTCCGCATTTATCCCCGGGAGATGCTCAATTGCTAACGACTTCAAGGTCGAGAAGCCTTCGCACAAACACGACCGGGGCGAGGGGGTCTCGAGATATATATGTTTCATGACCGAGGACGTTCTTCCCATAGTCCGTAAGGACTGCGATTGGGAAGGCAAGGACGTAGTAGTCCCCAGGCCCGAGGATGCCGTTACTACCCATGTGAAGGGGTACTTAATTATTTACACTTATCCCTTCACGTTGGGCCCAGCGGACCCGATCATCCTGGATTTTGCAAGAGGTACGAAGTGTGCCTCGGGCAAATCCATCCATCAATGTGGAGGATCGTGACATCCTCTGTTACTTCGTGAACAAGACCGAATCTAGCAAAGCCCCCTTCTCTAGTATTGACGAGGACCGAGACTGGCGCTGGCAGGGATACTTCGTCCGAGTGAAAATCGAGGATTTGATCCCCTCAGAATATATGTCATTCCCTGAGAAGTGGAATGCATCTCGTATGTGTAACTCCTTCTTTTAACATCAAAATATCTTCTTCCTTTATTTCAATCTTCTCATTCGTGTTTGTGACTATGCAGCTGTTGCTCGGGTTCCGAACGCGGTCCCCCTGTTAAAGAAGTGGATCGAGGGCATTTGTACTCAGATGTCTTACTTCGAGTGCACATGGTGCGGACTCTCAAAGGGCCGATGGGAAGCCTGTTCTCATGGTAAGGTCCCTTTTCCGAATAATCATCATTACGTATCCATTTTATATTATACTAACTCCTTCTCTTTATTATTGTAGGTTTGCTTAAGACCACCGAATTTAGGCCTTCGAAAGGGGACGAAGATATGCCCCTGCCAGTTGATCCCTCTGTTGCTGCCACGGAGGGAAAGAAGAAGAGAAAAAGAAAAACCTCGGGTTCCCTGAGCTCCGAGGTGAATAAATCGAAGAAGCGGGTGCTCCGCAAGCCCAGGAGGGGATCCAGTTCCCCTATGCCTGCCTCCGACTCCCTCCTTCGGCTTAGGGATGAGCCGGAGGATGAATTTGTTTTCGTAATTCAAAGGACGACCACCTATCCCGGGGAGTGGGAGGTATCCTAGGGGGAGATTCGCGAGACCGACCCCCCTCCAACTCAAAAAGTGGATGCGGATCCCCAAGGTGAAACTCCCAGGATACCGGTTCTGCGCTGAAGGAGGTGCCCGGCATGAGGGGACGCCCTCTTATACCGAATCTATGCTTGAAGTAGCCAAGCGAAGAAGGAGAAATCTAATGAAGGGGCTCATGGCATGGACGATCCCCTTCGTTCTTTTTTTTACGGCGTGGACTTGTCCGTTTTGGAAGACTTTTCTGGGGTGGGAGACCTCGAAGTGCCGATAAAGGATCCGTCTTCAGAAGTCTGAGGGCTAAACTCAAGCCCAAAGTTAGTCAACCAGTTCCCCGCCCCGAGTGAGGACCCCGGCCGTAAGAGATCGATAATCATCACTATCCCGGAGGATGCCCGAGTTTTTTCTGCTCCAGTGGGAGTAGTGAGCTACCTTCAATGCCTCGTGACCGTAGAAGATCAAGCGAAAATGAATGAGGTGGTCGTGTCATGCCTGTTCAACGAGGCGCAGCAGGCACTGAATCGAGTAAGGCATCATTACGCTCTTTCGACCTTTGACATAGTCTTTGATTTTTCTCATATCTTCTTTCTTCTACCCTTTTACAGGCCCCGGTACTCCAGCACGAAAGCTTTCTTCGGTGCCGGACTGAGGTTAACCAGCTCGAGGCTGAGTTCAAGGAGCTTGCCGAGAAAAGAGACATGTATAAGCTTCTCAGCGAGCAACACAAAGGGGTCGTCAAGAATCTCCAGGCTGAGCTAGATGCTGCTTAGAAGGAGCATGCCGGCTTGGTGGAAAAGGTAAAGGTTTTCGAAGTTAGCCATGAAGACTTAGCCATGGCGACTAAAGACCAAACCTCGCAGGTTCAGCAGAAGATTGACCGGATCGACCAACTCCGAGCTGAAATGAAAGAGGTCCAAGCTATGGACGATGTTTGGAAGAGAAAAATGGACCGGCTAGTTTCGGAGAAGGAGACCGCCCAAGCAAAACTGGCATCGGTGGAGGCTCAACTCTGAGTAGAGAAAGATAAAGTCAATGCTCGGGCTCGATAAAATGAAGACCTTCAAGCTCAACTAGGTTCGGCCATTATCAAACGTGATGCCCTTGGCAAGGAGCTCGAAATGGCGAGGTCCAAGTCAGAAGCAACCTTGGTAGATGCTGAAGAGATGGTGGCCCAGTATAGGGCTAATGTTGAAGAAGCCGAGGCTTGCCTAAAGACTACTACTGAGTACGTGAGGCGGCTATCCCGGAGGGAGACCCTTTAGGAGATCCATGCCCGAGGCTTCGACCTGTCAGCCGAGCTCGAGGAGGTGAAATGACTTGAGGTCGAGGCCAAGAAGCTAGTTGAACCCGACGATGAAGAAGGCTCCGAGGGCTCTGGAGAACCCGAAGATGAAGAAGGCCCCGATGACGCTGGTGACGAGTGGGGTCCTGGTGAAGATCAGGCGTAGATGCCTTAGGATTGTTTGTCTTTGTTTTTGTATCTTGTACATTTATTTTGTTGAGGCCGTTTCCATTGGCCTTTGTAAAGACATTCCGGAATATATATAAAGTTTTTCCTTTTTGGAAATTTTGAAGTCTATTATTTTTAGCATCCTAATTGCAAAGATTTCAAATGCCTTAGCACGAAATTAAACATAGTAATAAGTCATTTTTCGGAGGTCCGAACAAGACTCGTCCTCGATATAAGTTTTGCTTGAAATTTATGGGGGCTCAGAGTGACCGGAAGCTTTCCCCAAGATACTCGTTTAAATATTTTTAGACTATATCTTTGTCGAGGGTAACGTTTGAACATGTTTGGAATTTTGTTGAAGGTTTTATGCTTTGATTACGGGCTTCGGACATCTCCGAACCATTTTTAGGGTGGCTGTAGCCATTTAGGTTTGGGCACTGCCTAATAAGTTTTGTGCCTCCAGGTTTTAATAACCCGAGCCGTCCGAACTCATCAAGGATGGCAGTCCCCGAGTGGGGTTAGCCCTTTGGGATCGGACAAGGGTGTCCCTTGGGCTCGATATTTCTCGAGTAGAAATAGCCCTTGGGCTCGATACTTTTAAGAAGCAGTGAGTATTTGTTAATAAGGTAGAATCTTTCTTTCATTTCTGTGTGTAACGTACAAGATTGCATAAAAGCTCGTATTGTGGCTGGGGTGACCTACGCGGGCACAGTTCATTTGACTGTTTGGCCCTTACAATGAGTCCTAACCACCGATCCTAGACTGTTCGAGAACAGAGTTTCCTTCCTTACTAAAATCATGACCCGAGGGTGATGGCCCCCAGTATTCGAGGTCGATATTCAAATGGACTCGGATACTGTTGATGCGACCATTAACTCCGATTTGAAATCGGTCTTAGACTCTAAGTAAGCACGATTTATTGTTGCCTCATAAAAAACCTTGCCGGAAAACCTATTTGGGTCAAAATCGGTTTAAGGGAAAAAGAGTGCAACACGTGTTTTCAGGACTAATCAACTGCATTCTCCTTTGCCTGTTGCCAGCAAGTGTTAGCCAAAATAAAATAAATAAAATAAAATGAATGATGGCGTACCTTAGCAGTAGTATCATTTTAAGTGGGTCACGTTCCGGTTGTTTGGTAGCTATGTGCCATTTCCTGCTTCGTTTTTGTACAAACCTTTACTCGTAATCCCGATGAATCGATACGGACCTTCCCAACTCGGTCCTAACTTCCGTTCGTTCGGGTTCCGGGTGTTATTCTTAATACCAAGTTCATGATGTTGAAGTGTCGGAGGTTGGCTCTTCGGTTGTAATATCTTTCTATCCGTTGTTTTTGGGCGGCCAGTCGGACTAGAGCGGCATCGCGCCTCTTATCCAGTTGTTCTAGGCTCATGCTCATAGCCTCGCCGTTTGATTCTTCGATTGCATATCGGAACCTGGGGCTCTGTTCTCCCATCTCGATCGCAATTAGTGCTTCGACACCATAGAACAACGAAAATGGGGTGGACCCGGTACTGGATTTTGAGGTCGTGCGATATGCATAAGACTTCGCGTAGGATTTCCTTCCACTTCCCTTTGGCATCGGTCAACCTTTTCTTAAGGTTTTGAAGGATTGTTTTGTTCGTCGACTTTACCTGCCCATTCCCACTAAGGTGATAGGGTATTGACAAGATCTTCTTGATCTTATGGTCCTCAAAAGATTTTCTAACCTTGTTGCCGATGAACTGCTTCCCGTTATCACATACTATCTCGGCCGGTGTACCGAACCGACATATTATGTGGTCCCAAATGAAGTCGATGACTTCTTTTTCTCGGACCTTCTCTAACGCTTGAGCTTCAACCCATTTAGAGAAATAGTCAGTCGTAAACAGTATAAATTGAGCCTTACAGGGTGCCCATAGTAGGAGACCGACGATGTCCATTCTCCATTTCATGAACGGCTATGGTGATAGGACCGAGTGTAGTAACTCCCCGAGTTGGTGGATGTTTGAAGCGTTCCTCTGACAGCCGTTGCATTTTTGCACGAACTCCTTTACATCTTTCTCCATGTCGATCCAATAATAGCCGGGTCTGATTATCTTACGAACCAATGATTCTGTCCCTGAATGGTTCCCGCAGGTGCCTTCGTGAATTTCTGTAATGACCCGACCTATCCTTTTGCTTTTTGGAACCATGTTCCCCTACATAAGACTCCACGTATGTTCTTTTAATTTTTTATGACTTGCGGGAATAGTTAATTCGGGATTTGGAAGGGTTCGGGTTGAAATCGGAACACTTGGATCCATAAGGTTGGCCAAAAAGATTATGTTTGACTTTGGTCAATATTTTAGGTAAACAACCTCGGAATCGGGATTTGACGGTTACAATAGGTTCGTATGATAATTTTGTACTTGGGTGTATGTTCGGATCGGGTTTTAGATGACCGTGGAGCGTTTCGGCGCCTAATAGTGAAAGTTGGCTCTTTGAAGGTTTTTAAGTTCTTTAAATTTGGTCTGGAGTTGATTTTGATGTTATCGAGGTCCAATTGGAAATCTGAGATCGAAAATAGTTTTGTATGGTGATTTAAGACTCGCACGCAAAATTTGGTGTCATTCCGAGTAGTCTAAGTATGTTTCGGCGCATTCGGAGTATTTTGGAAGAACTTGAAGTTAATAAGTTGATTCAATTTGGTTTGGGGTATGATTCTTAGTTTCGTTGGTGTTTTATGCATACCGAGGGTGCGAACGAGTCCGTCTTATGATTTCAAACATGTTGGCACGTTCGGACGGGGTCTCGGATGCCCGGGAGGCTATTCGGACAATGCACGAATTGAGTTAAAACTCAAGAGGGCTGCTGGTGCACAAGTTCTGGTGTGCCCGCACCTGCGAGCTTTGGGCAGCAGGTGCGAGCCCGTAGGTGCGTGGTTTGGGTCGCAAAAGAGGCTTTGGGAACGTTGTCCTTGGAGCGGAAATGCGGGTTTTTGTGCGCACCTGCGGAAACGCAGGTGCGGTTGGGGAGGACGCAGAAGCGGCCTATGCCGCAGGAGCGGCCCACATGCCGCAGAAGCGTAAACCCCGTCCGCAGAAGCGTCCCTCGCTGGGCTTAAGGAACTCCACAGAAGCGGACCTAGCACCGCAAATGCGACAGAGGCACCGGAGGTGCGAAAACCACTGGAGGCAGAACCTCATTTAATTCGGGACTTAAGCATTTTGAGCTCATTTATTTCATTCCTTGGGCGATTTTTGTAGCTCTTAGATGAGGGTTTTCACCTAACACTTTGAGGTAAGTAATTTTTACGCAATGTGAGTTAAATTCATGGATTATGGGTAGATTTAACATGAAAAATTTGGAAAATCATGGGTTTAGATGAAAAACCTAGGTTTTTGATAAAAGTGAGATTAAACCACGAAAATGGCTATGGAATTTAGTGAAAATCATATATTTGAGTTCATGAGGTTATGGGTAACAACTTTCTTCAAATATTTTCGGAATCCGGGCACGTGGACCTAGGGTGAATTTAGGAATTCTTAAATTAGTGTTGGAAAATCACTTTAATAGTTAAGATATGAACTATTGAACATGTATTGACTATTTTATATAACATTTGACTAGTTTCGAGTCGTTTGGCACCGAGTTGAGGGTTTAAAGCACAATTGTGGCCGGAAAGTAAGCGTTGAGCGAGGTAAGTCTCTTTTCTAACCTTGTAAGAGGGAATTAACCCCATAGGTGAATTGAATTAATATGTGCTTCTATTTATGGGGGGCCATGTACGCATGAGGTGACAAAAGTTCGTACGTAGCTAATAATTATGCTTATGTCCTGGTAGTTTAGGACCCAAATCATGTTATACTTGCGATGTTTGCACCCTACTTGTAATTTAAGTGCCTAAACCATATTGGAACTTGATAAAGGAAGTGTAAAAGGCCGAATTTCATTTACTTGAGTTTTGGACGGGTTACTTGACCGTTAATGAGAACTGGTGTTTTCTTTGAATATTAGCCCCTTAATAATCTTTGAATCGGTTGTTTATAACGTATTTTCTCTTCTTGTGGAGCGGGACGAACGCCTCGGTAATAGAATAGATGCATCTATGGTTCATGCCGTTAGACCCTCGGCATAATTCATGCGTAATAATTCTTGGAGCCCAATTGTAATTGATATTGTTTTATTGGCTTGAGAGATTAATTTGTTAAATGATGGAAATAAATTTGGGATTTACTATTAGTGAAAGAATTGTTTATTTATTTCTTGTTACTGAGTTTTCAACTGTATTTCTATAATCCATGCTATTTATTGTTAGCCCATAGTAAGTGTCGAAGTCAACCTCTCGTCACTATTGTTTCAAGGTTAGACTAGATACTTACTGGGTGCATGTTGTTTATGTACTCACGCCACACTTCTGCACTAATCGTGCAGGATCTGAGGCAGGTGCATCTAGCTATCAGTCGGGCGCGCATCCTTGATTTCTTTGAGACTTAGCGGTGAGCTGCTTTCCGAGCCCGTTCTGCAGCACCCGAAGTCTTCTTTTTGTTTTTACTTTCTGTCTATTTAACTTCAGACAGTAGCATAGTATTTTTGTATATTCTACTAGTAGCTCATACACTTGTGACACCTGGTCTTGGAGATCATGCTAGTAGACACATGATGATTTTTGGACATTTACTCATCTCATTTGCTCTTAAAATTATTTATCTCTCATTTTATTTAAACTTTTATTTCCTATTAGGCACTAAATAAAAATCAGTTATTTCTAAAATGTTAAAAGAAACAATCACACGGTTAGTTCCATGTTATCTTACCTAGCGGTAACGTTAGGTGCCCTTATGGCCTATAGGAGGAATTGGGTCGTGACAATATGGTATCAGAGCACTAGGTTCACGTAGGTCTCACAAGTTATGAGCAGGCTTAATACAGTTTTGCGGATCGGTGTGGAGACGTCCGTACTTATTTTCGAGAGGCTATAGGGTGTTAAAAAACTGCTCTTTCTTTATCTCCTATCGTGCAGTTGATGTTATACTAAGTATCATTCTCTTATTCTCTCACGGATGGAGAGAACGCATACGGCGGATGTTCCTGACCCAGGAGGAGCTGCTCCCCCTACTGCTAGAGGCTGAGGCAGAGGCCGGGAGAGGGCACCGGACTGAGGTAGGGGACGAGGACGTCCCAGAGTTGCCCCAGCCATGGCACCAGCGATTTCGGTAAAGGTTCTCATTATTGAGGAGCAGGGCGAGGTGCCTGCAGCAGAGCCAGCCCTGGTAGATTTCATGTCAGTATCGGGCTTCCAGGAGGTCATGGGACGTATGCTACGGTTCATTGATACTATGACCCACGCCGGTTTATTTCCAGCAGACCCATCCATATCTCAGGCTGGAGGGGGAGCACAGACCCCTACTGCTCAGGCTATTGGGCATACAGCTACTTTATATCAGACCCCAGGTACACAACCCTTTGGTGGAGCCCAGCCAGTGGAAGCAGTCGTGCCTGAGCCCAGACCAGTTGTGGTCGGCGAGCCACAGAAGCTATTAGATAGATGGACTAGGCTACACCATTCTGTCTTCGTAGGTGAGCGACATGAGGATCCCAGGACTTCATTGATCGATGAAGGGACAAACTGCACAACAAGAGGATATTAGAGACCCACGGGGTGGATTTTACTACTTTCCAGCTGGAGGGCAGGGCCCATAGATGGTGGTAGTCTCATCTTCTTGGCAGACCAGCAGGTTCTTCTCCCTTGACTTGGGATCAGTTTACATGCCTTTTCTTGGATAGGTATATTCCACCTTCCCAAAGGGAAGAGTTGCGGTTTCAGTTTGAGCAGCTCCAGCAGGGTCAGATGCCAGTGACCAATTATGAGGCGAGATTCTCTGTGTTGTCTTCATGCACTTATATACTTCCTACTGAGGCGGAGAGAGTATGAAGGTTTGTTGTGGGGTTGCACTCCGGTATTCAGGCCACTATGGCCCGAGAGGTTGAGATGGGGACTTCTTACCAGCTGGTTGTGGAGATAGCTCAAAGAATTTAGGGTTATCGTCAGCGAGGCTGAGAGCATATGCCGCGGGACAACCAGTTTCGTTATTCCAGAGGGTTCAGTGGTGCTCCGTCTGGGGGCAGGAGTCAGTTCGGGAGAGGTCAGCCTAGGAGGCCCATATATCTAGCACCGCCGCCTCCTCGGGGTGCTCCAGTTCGACCTTATTTTAGCGCCATGCCAGAGAGTTCCTACCGCCTACCAGCTATTCAGGGTTCCTCCATTGGGTATTCAGGCTATCAGGGTCAGACTTTAGGTCAGCAGTCCTTCGTACCGAGAGGTTATTTCGAGTGCGGGTATTTCAGCCACGTGTGGAGGTTCTGCCCCAGGATTCGGGGCAAGGCAGTGCAGCAGGGTTCTCAGCCTATGATTACAGCACCAATAGCCGCACCAGCCATCCAGAGGCGGAGGGCAGGTGGGTAGGGGCCATCCTAGAGGTGGAGGCCAGGCAGGTGGAGGCCAGTCAGGTGGCGCTCCAGCTAGATTCTATGCTTTCCCGGCCAGACCAGATGCAGTGGCCTAAGATGGTGTGATCACATGTATTATTTCCCTCTACAGTAGGGATACTTCGGTATTATTTGACCCAAGGTCTACTTATTCATACGCGTCATCTCTGTTTGCTCATTTCTTGGATGTTCCTCGTGAGTCCTTGGTTACTCTTGTTTATGTGTCCACTCCAGTGGGCGATTTTGTTGTTGTGGATCGAGTCTATCGGGCCTGCATTGTTACATTTTATGGTTATGATACTAGAGCGGATCTTTCGCTACTTGATATGACTGACTTTGAGGTCATCCTGGGCATGGACTGGTTATCTCTATATCATTCCATCTTTGATTTCCATGCCAAGACTGTTACCTTGGCGATACCAGAGTTGCCTAGATTTGAGTGGAAGGGTTCGTCTGTCAGCACACCTAGTCGGATCATCTCTTTTATGAAGGCTCGGCATATGGTCGAGAAGGGTTATTTTGCTTATCTAGCTTATGTTCGGGGTAGGGGTTGTGAGCTCTAGTGGTGAGCACCCTCCACTTCCGACCAAGAGGTTGTGAGTTCGAGTCACCCCAAGAGTAAGATGGGGAGTTCTTGGAGGGATGGAGCCGAGGGTCTATCGGAAACAGTCTCTCTACCTCATGGTAGGGGTAAGGTCTGCGTACACACTACCCTTCCCAGACCCCACTAGTGGGATTATACTGGGTTGTTGTTGTTGTTGTTGTAGCTTATGTTCGGGATACTACCACAGAGACTCCGACGATTGATTTAGTGTCTGTAGTCCGGTAGTTCTCCGATGTGTTCCCTTCTGATCTTCCAGGCATACCACCGGATCGTGATATCGATTTCTTTATTGATTTGGCTCCAGGTACCCAGTCTATATCTATCCCACCGTACCGCATGGCTCCGAATGAGTTGAAGGAACAGCTTGAGGAGTTGCGAGCAAAGGGGTTCGTCAAACCAAGTGTATCAACTTGGGGTGCACCAGTGTTATTTGTGAAGAAGAAAGATGGGACTATGCGGATGTGCATTGATTACCGCCAGCCGAACAAAGTTACCATCAAGAACAAGTACCTGTTTCCGCAGATTGATAATTTGTTTGACCAGTTGAAGGGTTCCAGGGTGTTCTATAAGATCGATTTGAGATCAGGGTACCATCAGTTGAAGATTCGGGATTCGGATATTCCGAACACTTCTTTCCGGACTAGATATGGCCATTATAAGTTTCTAGTGATGTCCTTCGGTTTGACTAATGCCCCAGCGGCGTTTATGGATTTGATGAACAAGGTGTTCAGGACATATATTGATTCGTTCGTCATTGTGTTCATTGATGACATTTTGATCTACTCGCGCAACATGGAGGAGCAAGAGCAGAATTTGAGAGTGGTGCTTCAGACCTTGCGGAACAGAAGCTATATGACAAGTTCTCCAAGTGTGAGTTTTGGCTAGATTCTGTAGCATTCTTGGGGCATGTTATATCAGGCGAGGGTATTAAGGTAGATCCCAAGAAGATTGAGGCAGTTCAGACATGGCCTCATCCTACGACGGCGATTGAGATCAGGAGCTTCTTAGGATTAGTAGGTTATTATCGCTGGTTTGTGGAGGGCTTCTCATCTATTGCAGCACCTTTTACTAGATTGACCCAGAAGAGTGCTCCGTTCCGTTGGTCAGATGATTGTGAGGCGAGCTTTCAGAAGCTCAAGACAGCTTTGACTACGACACCAGTTCTTGTGTTGCCTTTCAGTTCGGGGATGTATACTGTGTATTGCGAAGCTTCACACATTAGTTTGGGTTGTATATTAATTCAGGAGTTATTGCATATGCTTTACGTCAGCTGAAGCCCCATGAAAAAAATTATCCTGTACACGATTTGGAGTTGGTCGTTATTGTTCATGCTCTTAAGATCTGGAGGCATTATCTTTATGGGGTGTACTATAAGGTTTAAACCGATCAACGTAGCTTGCAGCATTTGTTCAAGCAGAGGGATCTCAATTTGAGGAAGCGTAGGTAGCTTGAGTTACTGAAAGATTATAATATCATAATTCTTTATCATTCGGGCAAGGCGAACGTAGTTGCGGATGCCTTGAGCAGAAAGGTAGAGAGTATGGGTAGCTTGGCATTCATTTCAGTAGAGAAAAGGCCCTTAGCTTTGGACATTCAGTCCTTGTCTAACAGACTTGTAAGGTTGGATATTTCAGAGCTCAGCCGAGTTCTTACATGCATCGTTGCCCAGTCTTCACTATTGGAGCAGATCAGGGCTTGACAATTTGATGATCCGCACTTGTTGCTTCTCATAGAGACGGTACTACAGGGTGGTTCCAAGGAGGTTACTATCGGTGAGGATAGTGTTCTACGACTCCAGGGTCGCCTATGTGTTCCTAATGTTGATGGATTGAGGGAAAGAATTCTAGAGGAGGCACACAGTTTTCGGTATTCTATTCATCCAGGTGCTACGAAGATGTATCACGACCTGAAGCATCTTTATTGGTGGCAGCGGATGAAGAAGGACATAGTTGAGTATGTTATGATGTGTCTAAATTGCCAGCAGGTTAAGTATGAGTACTAGAGGACATGTGGCCTATGAGTACTAGAGGACATGTGGCCTACTCCAGCAGATGACTATACCTTAGTGGAAATGGGATCGCATTACTATGGACTTCGTAGTTGGGTTGTTGCGTACCTTGCGGAAGTTTGATGCAGTTTGGGTCATTGTCGACAGGTTGACCAAGTCAACACACTTTATTCTAGTGGCGACCACGTATACTTCAGATAATTTGGCCCAGATTTATATTCAGGAGATAGTTCGGTTGCATGGTGTGCCTGTTTCCATCATATCAGATAGAGGCCCTCAGTTTACTTCGCATTTCTGGAGAGTAGTACAGAGTGAGTTGGGGACCTGTGTAGAGCTCAACACAACCTTTCATCCATAGAACAACAGACAGTCGGAGCGGACAATTCCGATCTTAGAGGATATGCTTAAAGCATGTGTGATTGACTTTGGAGGGCAGTGGGATCGGTGATTGCCTTTGGCCGAGTTTTCTTACAATAACAGTTATCAGTCCAGCATCGAGATGGCTCCATTTGAGGCATTATATGGTCGGCGATGTCGTTCACCCATCGGATGGTTTGA
>AWOL01S0016439.1:0-14240 GCA_000715115.1 Nicotiana otophora | reverse complement strand
TGCGAAAAATTGGAAAATTGAATTTCAAAGTTGAAATTCTTGTGTTTTTATGATAGATGCTTGATATTTGGTATTATTTTAATTATTTGACATAGCTAGAGAGTTTTTATGATGTTATTACACTTGTGTAAATGTTCGGATTGGAGCCTGAGGGGCTCGGGTGAGCTTCAGATGTGTTTTGTAAGGTTTGGATAATTGATGCAAGAATTTTCTGGTGTTGATCTACAGGTTCTACAGGTCTTGAATTTGTGAGGACCTGATCACAATTGCAAGCCTTGAATTTGTGATGTTAGGATCATATATACGAATGAGGATTGGGGGCTTAGACTTTGCTTTTGTGTAGAAATGACCACATTTGCAAACTAGGGGAATGTCGCATTTGCGATCCAGGCATCGCATTTGCAACACTGGAGGACTGGGTGATGCTTCGCATTTGCGAAGCCTTGTCCGCATTTGCGGGCTGGAGGGTCATAGCAAATGCGAAGGAAATCTCGCATCTACAACAAGAGTGTGGCTGGCACACTGATCACATTTACAATTAGTGGTTTGCTTTTGCGATGGTCGCAACTGAGAACAAGAGTTCGCAATTGCGACATCTGAACTTGTGTAAAAGATGGGAATTTCGGGACTTAGCACACTTTACACCATGTTTTCCACCGTAATCTCCATAAAGGCTATTGTTAAAGAGGACTTTCTTCCAAAATTCATTGATGAGCAACTTTACCTTGTTTTCATTCAATATTTTTTATTTGTTTAGTAATCCACTAGGCAGTGCCGAGGGCTAGTTTTTATATATATAAAAAAGTTAAAAACAAAGTATTATGAAGTACTAAAAAATGAAAGAAATAAAACTTGCAAACTACATAGAAACTATTATCAAAGTTGAGTGAGATGCTCAACAATGATAGCACGTGAGATCTAATGTAGCTTTTACAACTTAAAACTAGACCTTGAAGCCCGTTACACTTAATGTCCAGCTGCTTAATCCTCTCTTTGCAAAAATAGCCACACACTGCCCAGTTCCTCCTGTTGCACAAATAGCCAACTCGTTTATAGGCTCCTCGCATTTGTTTTATAGCCACTGTCCATTCTAAGATATGGACCAATTTTCCTTGACAGTGTATCCTTGTATGTTGAGTGATTGCATTCCACTTCCACAATATACCATTGAAGTAGTTCACCCCTGCATAAAAAAATAAGCCACACAAAATTTGGACAAAGTGCACTATCCAAACATGTACGAGTGTACTACTTTTACAGTCATTTTCGCGTGCATTTACTTGCTTATCTCTTGAGTCCTTTGCATACATTTGTTCTTTAACTATCCAACTAGCTTTCCTTGTGAAGCTTTTAATCCAATTTGTGTCAGAAGTGTCCAATATGAGCTGCCAAAATAGCCATGATGAGTGTGTTGTCCATTATTGCTCAGGTACACTGTTCCACTGATCTCGCGATGCCAGGTCCCTAGCGAGCGAGACTCGGCGTATTACCTCGCATAGCCATAGTGTTGATCTCGCTCCTAGCCTAGCTAGGCGAGGTGTATAGCGCGATATAGCAGGCCTTAAGCCGTGCGTCGCTAGGTAAATAGCATGCAGGAGCTGGCGTCCTACCTCGCGTCGCCTGGGAAATGTTCTCGCTGGAGGTCTTGCTATGCGTGGTCTACAACAATGGTAGGCACTGTGCATCGCCATATCTATAGCGAGATGGAGCTTGCGAAATTTATGAAATTTATTACCTTTTCATGAAATTTATTATCAAATCTATGAATTTCAACATAGAAATTAGGGATTTTAGGTAGTATTTGGGAATATTATAAAATTGAGATTTAGACCACGAATTGATGTTGAATTTTGAACAAATCACATATCCGGGCTCGAAAGTGAATGGGTAATCGGGATTTTGTCCAAATCTCGGTTTTCGACAACGTGGGCCTGGGTTGACGTTTTGTTAAATTTTTTAATTTAGTTAAGGATTGAACCATTTTCAGTCGTGGGTAGTTTTTAAAGCTTGTTTTGATGTGTTTGAGGTATTTGACTAGATTCAATTGGTCTAGAGGCTTGTTCCAAAGGGAAAATCATGTTGGATTTTTGACTTGTTCCGGGAAAAAAGTTTTAACCTTATCTTCACGGAACTTGAACTTGATTGGTCCATTTCTACTTGATTTATGTGTGGGGAAAACGTATATGCAAGTTGACGAGTGTATATCTATTGGCATGGATTAAAGCATGCAGAGATGACCATTTAATTACATGTTTTCAATTATATTATGCCATTTGTTATTCCAAGTTATTACTTGTTTCATGCTTTAATTACTACATGTCTTTAATTGTAAAATATGTTCCTTTACTTGTTGCATGCCTCTATTTGCTACATGTTCGATGTATCCATGCCTTTATTTATTGTCCGCTCTTACTTGTTCTATGCTCAACATATTATTAGATACATCCTATTACTTGTCTCATTCCTTTACTTGTTCGTTTGTGTTTACTTGCATTATATTTCCCTTTTAATATTTATTGATTTATCTTAGAGAAATTATATGTTTGGTTCCTTTTTATGTACGTTGTGAGATACGCCATAGTTGTTTGTAGCATATATGTATATGTGCAAATGGGGTTGCATGGCGCAATGGGTGTGTGTGTGTGGACGCGTGCGCGCGCGCGTGTATATATATATATATATATCAGGACCCAACTCCCACTGGAGCCGCAACGGTGCCTAACACTATTTGCTAGGCAAGCCAAAAGTCACACAATTACAACGAGTTCGAATAAACATAATTTAATAAACTCAACAGTTGAAATATTCTGAAATAACTAATGAAAACAACAATAATACAGCTACAACCTTCCCAAAGATCTGGTGTCAACAAGTGCATGAGCACTACTAAGCATCAAATACAAGGCCAAATTCTAAATACAAATGTCTGAATAGTAGAACAGTAATAGTAGAAATAATGAATAAGAACTCCAAGGTCTGCTGATGACATAGCAGCAACCTCGTAGTCTTTCGGAAGCTGGTAGCAACAAACTCTAGCGTTCACCTCGTCCGGAAGTACCTATATTTGCACACGGAATGCTGAGTGTAGTATGAGAAAAACCGACCCCATGTACTCAATAAGTAACAAAACTAACCTTAGGATGAAAGCACTGACAAGCTCGGAAGAAACAATCAGAGACCAACATTAATAACTAATAACTTTTCAGATATAGATTAAAATAGTGTAAGCGTCTAGCTCAATGATATCATGTTCATCTCGTTCACATATCAGGAAAATAGGCATGCTTTCCATATATTACAGTTAAAACCCAACACAGATAAAATATTTCATTCTCCGGCTAGCATGAGAAAAGTATATCTCTATGCCTATATGTCAAATATACATGTCAAATGAACAACATCATTGTGGATCCATCAAGAATAATCACATCTAGTAACAAAAAACATAATATAATCAAATAATGCTGTAGGGAACAACTTCAAAAAATAAAGCTTCGATCTTTATCAAAATCAAAAAGTCAACTCCGGGCTTGTACCTCATAACCCGGTCAAACTCACAATTCTTGAACACCAATTCAATTACGAGTTCATCTATACAAATTTCATCTAACTTTGATACCCTGGTCGTGAACATGAAGCACAACATGTTCCTAAACTACGCGAACGCGGAAACAACATCGCGGTCATGAAGGATTACTACCTGACGCCCCAGCGAACTGACTCTTTTACAAGAACGCGACTGTCCAATCGCGATCACGATGATCAGTGCCATCCTATTCTTTGTGCATGCGTCACCACTTCGTGAATGTGAAATACATTTTTCTTGCCATCCACAACAACCTATGATATCGCGACTTACTCCTCATGATCGCGAATAAGAAAACCAGACATCAGATATCAACTATGCCAAACATGAATAAATGGTCTGAAACTCATCCAAAATACATTCGAGGCCTCTAGGACCCTATCCAATAACTGAAACCAATCCCAAAACATATCATGAACCTACTCGAGGACTCAAATCACACAAAACAGCATCAAAACCACGAATCGCATCCAATTCCAGCCTAATGAACTTCCAATTTCCAAAACTCATGCCGAAACACATCAAGCCAACTCAAAATGACCCCTATTTTTTGCATGTAAGTCCCAAATAACATAAAAGACCTATTCTAACTCCCGGAACTAAAATCCAAGCACGATATCGACAAAGTCAATTCTCAGTGAATCCCATCAACCTTCCAAACCTTTAACTTTCCAACTTTCACCAAAAAGAACCCAACCAACCAACAAACCTGCAAATCCAAATCCGGACATAAGTCTAAGTCCAAAATAACCATATGAAGCTATTGTAATCATTAAAACATCATTCCAGAGTGGTTGACACAAAAGTCAAACTCCGGTAACTCTTTCGACTTAAGCTTCTAACTTCGAGACTATGTTTCCCAATTCACTCCAGGACCTTCCCGAAACCAAACCAACCATTCCCAAAAGTCACATAACCACAAATGAACATCAAAGAGGAAATAAATAGGGGAACGGGGTTACAATACACAAAATGACCAGCGAGGTCATTACCTTCTCCCCATCTTAAACAAACGTTCATTCTCGAACGGGTCTAAAATCATACCTGGAGTCTAAAAAGGTGATTTTATATGATAAGAATCTCCTCCTCGGTCTCCCATGTAGCCTCCTCTACCGGCTGACCTCTCCATTGCACCTTCACTAACGTTATATTCATTGCCCTCAACTTCCGAACCTACCGATCCAAAATGGTCACCAGCTTCACATCATAAGTCAGATCCCCATCTAACAGCACCGTGATAAAGTCCAAAACATGTGACAGATCACCATAATACTTTGGAACATACAAACAAAATATACTGGGTGAACACCCGATAGACTAGGTGGTAAGGCAAGTCAGTAGGCCACCTCTCTAACTCTCTCAATAACTTCAAAAGGGCTAATATACCTAGGACCAACTTCCCCTTCTTCCCGAATCTCATCTCACCATTCATGGGCAATACTCTGAGCAGAACCTTCTCACTCACCATATATGCAACATCATGAACATTTTGGTCAGCATAACTCTTATACCTGGACTGTGTTGTACGAATCTGCTCCTGAATCACCTTCACTATCTGTAAGGAATCTCAGACCAAATCAGTGCCAAACAGTTTAGCCTCCCTAGGCTCAAACCAACCAATCGGAGAACAACATCTCCTCCTATATAAGGACTCCTAAGGAGCCATTTGGGGTACTCGATTAAAAGCAATTATTGTAGGCGGACTCCGCTAATCGAAGAAACAAATCCCATGAAGCTCCAAAATCGATAACACAAGCACATAACATGTCCTCCAATATCTAAATAGTGCGCATGTACTACCCATCCATTTGGGGATGAAATGTTGTACTCAGCTCTACCCGTTTGCCTAACTCTCACTACACCGCTCTCCAAAGCTGCAATATGAGCTGACACTCCATCACGCCGAACAATGTCACGAACTAAAAAATAGGAAGGCATCACCGGAATGAAGTGTATCGACTTAGTCAACTGGTCCATACTAACCCAGACCGAATCATATTTCTTCAAGGTCCGTGGTAAGCCTACCACAAAATCCATAGCGATGCGCTCCCACTTCCACTCTGGCATCCCCAATCTCTGAGTCAACGATCCCGATTTCTAATGCTCATATTTCACCTGTTAGCAATTCAAACACCGAGATATATAATTAACACTATCGTTCTTCATTCTCCTCCACGAATAGTAATGTTTCAAGTCACGATACAGCTTTATGACACCTGGTTGAATGGAATAGCGCAAGCAAGGAGCCTTCTTAAGGATCAAATCTCTCAACCCATCAACAATTGGAACACAAATTTGGCCTTGAAGTTGCATAACACCATCATCACTTATCATAACCTCCTTAGCACCACCTCATTGCACTGTGTCTTTCAATACTAATAAGTGAGGACCATCCAACTGGCGAGCCTTGATATGCTCCAACGAGTGACTGCCACAACATAAGCAAGAATGCGGCTAGGCTCCGAAACAATCAATCTCACAAACAGATTGGCAAAAGCCTGAACATCCGTGGTTAGTGGCCTCTCTGCTACCCGTAAATATGCCATGCTGCCCGTACTCTCAGCCTTCCTACTCAATGCATCGTCCACCAAATTTACCTTCCCAGATGATATAATATGGTGCTATCATAGTCTTTTAGCAACTGTAACCATCTTCGTTACGACAAATTATGATCCTTTTTCTTGAACACGAGCTACAGAATGCGATGGTCAGTATAGACCTCACATGAAACGCCCTATAAATAGTGCCTTCTAATCATCAATGCATGAGCAATGGCCACTAACTCTATTCACATGGTAGTTCTTCTCATAAAAGTTCAAATGTCGAGATGCATAGGAAATTATCCTACCGTCCTGCATCAACACCGTTCTAATACTGGGGCTGTATTTTATATAGTCTCGAGCTTCTAAAAATCACCTCACACTCATCGGACCAACTAAAAATAACACCCTTCTAGGTCAATCTAGTCAAAGGTGTAGCAATGGATGAGAAACCCTCCACAAAACGGCGATAATAACCTGCCAAATCCAAGAAGCTCCAAATCTCTAGACCTGAAGATGGTCTAGACCTACTCGAAACTACTCAATCTTCTTCAAATCCACCTTTATCCCCTAACTAGACACCATGTGCCCCAAGAATACCATTGAATCGAGCTAAAACTCACACTTAGAGAATTGAGCAAATAGCTCTTTTTCCCTCAATGTCTGGAGTATGATCCTTAGATACTGCTCATGATCCTCCTAGTTGCATGAGTACACCAATATATCATCAATGAATTCCATGATGAAAGAATCAATATATGGCTAGAACACAATGTTCGTCAAGTGCATAACGGCTGCTGGGGCATTGGTCAGTGTAAAAGACATCACCAAAAACTCCTAGTGACCATAGCAAGTCTTGAATGTCGTCTTCGGTATATCTAAATCCCCGATCTTCAACTGATGGTAACCCGACCTCAAATCAATCTTCGAGAACACTCTAGCACCCTGAAGTTGATCAAATAAGTCATCAATGCGTTGTTGTGGGTACCTGTTGTTAATAGTAACATTGTTCAGCTGCTTGTACTCAATACACATACTCATAGTACCATCCTTCTTCCTCACAAATGGAACCGGTGCACCCCAAGGTGACACACTAGGCCTGATGAAGGCCTTATATAGTAGTTCCTATAATTGTTCCTTCAACTCCTTCAACTCTATAGGTTCCATGCAGTAAAGTGAAATAGAGATGGGCTAAGTCCCGGTACCAAGTCAATACCAAAATCAATTTCCCCGTCGGGTGACATGCCCGATAGAACTGCTGTAATCACATCTAGAAAATCCATCCCTATCGAAACTAAATTGACTATAGGAGTATCAGCACTAACATCCCTCACAAAGGCAAAGTATGCCAAAAATCCCTTCTCAACCATTCATTGAGCCTTCAAATGTGCAATTACCCTACTAGGGACATAATCTAGGGATCTTCACTGCAACCTCAGCACCCCCAACACCCGAATGTCACGGTCTTAGCGTGACAATCAAGGATAGAGAGATATGGAGACAACCAGTCCATGCCAAAAATCACATCAAAATCAACTATTCTAAGCAATAAAAGATAAACTCTCATTTTATATCCCCTAATAGTCACCACACAAGACCGATATACATGGTCCACAATAATAGAATCACCCACCGACGTAGATACATGAACAAACACAGTTAAAGAATCACGAGGCATATCCAAATAACGGGCAAAGTATGATGACATATATTAATAAGTGGATCCAGGATCAAATAATGCTAAAGCTATCCTGCGGCGCACTAAAACAATACATGTGATCACAACATCAAAAGCAACAACCACTTGTCTGGCATGAAATGCATAAAAACAATTTTGAACACCACCTGACTTACCTCCCCCTCTGGGGCAAACTCGACCCACACGACCTATGCCCTGAGCTGGCTGGGCGGGTGGTGTAGCAACTGGTGCAAGAGTCACAGTATGGCCTCCCTATGTGTCACCTTGGGGTGCACCGATTCTGTTTGTGAAAAAGAAAGATGGTACTATGCGTATGTGCATTGACTACATGCAATTGAATAAAGTTGCAATAAAAAACAAGTATCATTTGACGCGCATTAATGATTTATTTGACCAGCTCCAAGGAGCTAGAGTATTTTCCAAAATTGATTTGAGGTATGCAGATTACCAGTGGAAATTCGGGATTCAGATATTCTTAAGACGACATTCAAGACCCATTATGGACACTATGAATTTCTTGTGATGTCGTTTCGGCTGACCAACGCCCCAGTAACATTTATGCACCTAATAAGTAGTGTATTCCAGCCGTATCTTGATTCGTTTGTCGTAGTATTTATTGTTGATATCCTGGTATACTCACGTAGCCATGAAGAGCATGCACAACATTTGAGAATTGCACTACAGAGGCTGAGGGATGAGGAACTTTATGCCAAATTCACCATGTGTGAGATATGGCTTAGTTCAGTAGCATTCTTGGGACACGTGGTGTCTAGAGAAGGGATTTGTGTAGATCCGCGGAAGATACATACAATTCAGAGTTGGACCACGCCATCTTCAGCTACTGAGATTTAGAGTTTTCTTGGGTTGGCCGGATATTATCGTCGCTTTGTGGAAGTTTTCTCATCCCATTCGTGCCTATGGCTAAATCGACCAAGAAAGGTGCTCCATTCAGGTGGTCAGATGAGTGTGAAGAGAGCTTTTAGAAACTCAAGACTTCCTTGACCACAACTCAAGTTCTAGTTTTGCCTTCAGCATCGGGTTCTTATACTGTGTATTGTGATGCTTCTCAGATTGGTATTTGGTGTGTCTTAATGCATGAGGGTAGAGTAATTGCTTATGCTTCGCTCCAGTCGAAGCCACATGAGACGAACTACCCTGTTCATGATTTAGAGTTGGCAGCTATTGTTCATGTATTAATGATTTGGAGGCACTATCTCTACGGTGTGCCTTGTGAGTTATTTAAAGCACAACGGATCCAACAACACTTATTCAAACAATAGGATCTAAGTTTGAGGCAGCACAGATAGTTTGAGCTGCTAAAGGACTATGATATTACCATTTTGTATCATACCCGGAAGGCCAATGTGGTGGCCAATGTCTTGAGTAGAAAGGCGGTTAGTATGGGTAGTCTTGCATTTATTACTGTTGGTGAGAGACCATTGGCATCATATGTTTAGGTTTTAGCCAATCCGTTCGAGAGGTTAGATGTTTCGGAGCCCAGTCGGCTTAAAGCTTGTGTAGTTTCTCGGTCTTCCTTATATGACCGCATCAGCGAGTGCCAGTATGATAATCCCTATTCGCTTGTCCTGAAGGACACCGTTCAGCATGGCGATACCAAAGATGTTACTATTGGAGATGATGGGGTGTTAAGGATGCAGGGTCAGATTTGTATACGGAACATAGATGGGATGCGTGAGTTGATTCTTGAGGAGGCCCGCAGTTCGCGGTATTTCATTCACCCGGGTGCTATAAAGATGTATCATGACTTGAGAAAGCATTATTGGTGGAGGAGGATAAAGAAAGATATAGTGGGGTTTGTAGCTCGGTGTTTAAATTGTCAGCAGGTGAAGAACGACCACCATAGATCGAGCGAATTGCTTCAGGGACTTAAAATTTCGGAGTGCAAGTGGGAGCGGATCATCATGGACTTCGTAGTTGGGCTCCCACGGACTTTGCGGAAGTTTGATGTTATTTGGATGACTGTGGATAGATTGACCAAGTCCGCGCATTTTATTCCAGTCGGTACTACTTATTCTTTGGAGCGGTTAGCTGAGATTTATATCCATGAGATTGTTTGCCTTCACAATGTGCCAGTGTCCATCATTTCAGATAGGGGCATGCAGTATACATCACATTTTTGGAGAGCAGTGCAGCGGGAGTTAGGCACACAGGTTCAGTTGAGTACAACATTTCACCATCAAATGTACGAACAGTTCGAGTGCACTATTCAGATATTGGAAGATATGTTGCGTGCTTGTGTTATCAATTTTGAGGGTTCTTTGGATCCGTTTTCACCGCTAGCAAAGTTTGCCTATAATAACAGCAACAAATCGAGCATTCAGATGGCTCCGTATGAGGCTTTATATGGGAGACGGTATCAGTCTTCGGTAGGATAGTTTGAGTCGGGTGAGGCTAGGCTATTGGGTACTGACTTAGCTTAGGATGCTTTGGAAAAAGTTAAATTCATTTAGGACCGAATACGCACGGTGCAATCTTGACAGAAAAGTTATGCTAACTGGAAGATTTGTGATGTTGCTTATATGGTAGGAGAGAAGGTAATCAAAACATCGCCTATGAAGGGTGTTATGTGATTCGGGAAGAAGGACAAGTAGAGTCCTGGGCATATTGGGCCTTTTGAGTTACTTGAGAGGATTATAGAGGTGGCTTATAAACATGCATTGCCGCTTTGTCTATCCGATGTTCATTTAGTGTTTCATGTATCTATGCTCCGTAAGTATGTCGAGAATCCGTCTCATGTTATGGACATTAGTGACGTTCACCTGGATGTTAATTAGAGTTATGATGTGGAGCCGTTAATTATTTTGGATCGGCAGGTTCGAAAGTTAAGATGAAATAACATAGCCTCGGTGAAAGTGCAGTGGAGATGTCAGCTAGTCGGAGAAGCTACTTTGGAAACTGAGCGGGAGATGCGGAGCAAATATCCACACCTATTTGACACTCCGGGTATAATTCTAAACACGTTTGAGGACGAACGTTTGTTTAAAAATGTAACGACCCGACCGATCTTTTTGAGTATTGCAGCCCCGTTTCCCCATTTACTACTTATTCTGTGTTCAATTATAGTTATGTGACTTGTCGTGGAGGTTTCAAAATTAGTTGGAACACTTAGTTCAAGATTTAAAGCTTAAGTTGAAATAATTGACAGAGTGAAGAATTAGGTGTAAACCGCCCCATAATGGAATTTTTGATTGTTCCAATAGCTCCGTATGGTGAATTCCGCCTTAGGAGTGTGTCCGGATATTTATTTAGTAAAATTTATCTTGAAATGGAGAACATAGGAAATTTCATTTTGGAAGTTTGATTGGGGAGTTGACTTTTTGATATCGGGGTCAAAATCTAATTCTGGAAATTTAAATAGGTACGTTATGTCATTTATGACTTGTGTGCAAAATTTGAGGTCAATCGGATTTGATTTGATAGGTTTCGGCATCGAATGTACAAGTTGGAATTTGTTAGTTTTCATTAGGCTTTAATTGGGGTATGATTCGTGTTTTTAGCATTGTTTGATGTGATTTGAAGATTCGACTATGTCCGTATTATGTTTTAGGACTTGTTGGTGTATTTGGTTGAGGTCCAGGGGGCCTCGGGTGAGTTTCAGATTGTTAATGGATCAAATTTTGGACTTGGAGTTCTGCTGAAGTTTTTTTGGTGCACTGTCTAGTTTCCTTCTACGCGATCGTGTAAGAAGGTCCGCGGTTGTGCTGGCTAAATTGGACAGCTTGAATGTTTGTGCTATGTGATCGGTTAGGTAAGTCTACCATTGCAAAGCTGTTGTCCAGCAGTACTACGTGAACGCGTGCATTAAGCCGCGTTCGCATAGAGTGAAGGAGGCAACTGGAAACTTCACGCGCTCTGCTATGCCATCGCGTATGGCTGTCAACGATCATGTAGAGTGGAGGAGGCTGTGCTTCGCGATTGTGTGAAGGGATCCGCAATCACGTAAGATAAAATTATTGTAGGGGAAAATTGTTCTTCACGATCGCGTGAGTTGGTCCGCAATCGCATAGCGGAAATGACTGAGCAACAGAACTTATGTTGTGTTCGCCTCATTTTCCATTTTTGACAATATGCAGCTTGGGGAGAGGCAATTTTTGCGAGATTTTCAATGGAAACATCGGGGTAAGTGGTCTTAACTCAATTTTGGTCAAATTACCCGAATCTATAGTTATTTTTAGCATTTAATTGGTGTTTTAAGATGGAAAACAAATGTGAAACCCTTAAGGTCAAATTGAAGATTTTAGGATAGAGTTGATATTGGAATTTGTTAAAATTTGTATGGTTGGACTCGTGGTTAGATGAGCACTCATATTTTGTGAGTTTTGTTGCGTTCCAAGTTGTGGGGACCAGTGGCGATTTTTGAGTGTAATTTTGGATTTTTTTGGAAAATTTGTATTTTTATATGGAATGAATTCCTATAATTTGTGTTGACTGTATCGAATTAATTGTGACTGAATTCGAGGCGTTCAAAGGCTTGATTCGCGAGGCATGGGCATATTGGAATAAAGAATTGCACGGTTTGAGGTAAGTAACATTTCTAAACTTTGTTTTGAGGGTATAAATTCGAGAAATTATGTATTATGTGACTGGTTTGACGTGACACACATGCTAGGTGACGGGCATGTGGGCGTGCATCATAGAATTTGTGATTTAATTGATTTCGTGAAATTTCATAACCAAATAATCATGTCATTATCCACATATCCTCCACATGTTAGATGAATTGAGCTGAGACTTATTTTAAAGCTCATGTTTAGATTACGTGCTAATATTTTTAGGACCCGCACAGGTCGTACTGTTGGTGAATTAATTATTTAAAAATTTAATTTATACTCAGTCACATCTATTATTTGCATATCATATATTAGTCTCTATTGTCGTTCATTGATACATCATATCATTTTGTCAGGCTGATTTTGCATGACATTGTGAGCCCGAGAGACTGGAAAAGTTAATAACTGAGTGAGGCCGAGGGCCTGACTGTGAGATATTTATGGGATCGGGTTGCACACCACATCATGCTCTACTGATTTATGCTCGGACCTTGCGTATTATATCATTTGGGCCGAAGGAGCCCCTCCGTAGTCTGCACCCCACACAGTGAGCGCATTGGATATTATATTTGCGATGGAGTTGCCTGGGCATGGAGTTTCCATATATATATTCACATTTGGGATGGTGTTCCAAGGGCATGAAGTTGCCTTATTTATTTATATTAGGGATGGACTTCCCAGGGCATGGATTTGCCGTATTTACTTACCTTTGGGATGGAGTTCCCAGGTCATTAAGTTGCCTTCTTTCATTTATATCTAGGATAGATTGGCCATATATAGTAATGAGTGACTAACTGTCAGTTGCTATTTATATTGAGGGATGGATCTTCCCTACGATGGACCTGCCCGTACAATACTAAGTTATTAAGTACTCTGAGAGTGTGAGTATGTGATGCTTCCATGGTAGTATACCATATACAGCACGTACATTGGCATGTACATATAGAGATGTCATATTCCTCATATCATACAAAGTTGATTTATTTTACTTGTACTGAGTAATTTGTTGAACTTGAGAACATGCCCACATTTCTGTATTGTTATTTCATATTGGACTGTACCTGTTGAGCTCGTCACTACTTTCAGCCCAAAGGTTAGTCTTGTTACTTATGAAGTACATGGAGTCGGTTGTACTCATACTACACTCTGCACTTCGTGTGCACATCCATGTACTTCCGGATACGGCGGCTGCTAGGTTTCGGAGAATAACATTTGGAGATTATCGATGTAGCTGCTTGGCGTCCGCAAACCTTGACTCTCTTTTCTTTAAGTTATTTGTACTATTCTGTGTTTCCAGACAGTGTTTTATCAGTCAGACTATGTCATCATTTAGATGCTCATGTACTCATTGACCCTGGGTTTTGGGAGTGTATTTGTATCAGTAGTTTTGGGATTTTCTATTAAATCAAAATATTATGTTTTCAACCGTCAAAGAATTTGTGATTTATTTAGGCTGTCCGCTTGCCTAGTAGTGAGATAGGTGACATAACGACATGTGAGATTTTGGGTCGTGACAGTGTCACATGTTGATTGGGTTAGTATTTATGAGATTTATATGTTTCCTCCATCATTAGTAGTGTTGGGAAGGTTTGGAATAAGGTTCTAGTTGATATAATGATAGTTACCAGTACTGGGTTGGATTGTGTGTAACTATTGTGGCGGTGGTGTTGATATGGGCTGATGTGTTATTTGTTTCATCATGTGGTTATGCCTTTTTGATTTATGCATGATGTTTAAGGACGGTTGCGGTTGATATAGTGTGTTTATGTGAATATTAGGTATTTGGTGAAATGCTTGGATGTTAAAGTTTTGTTCTAAGGCTTATTAGTATGGGTGGAAGGAAT
>AWOL01S0016437.1:0-50875 GCA_000715115.1 Nicotiana otophora | reverse complement strand
TCTTATAATTTATTAATTAATTAGGTATTATCCGGCTACCCGATAATTAACCAATTACCCACATAATTAAGAATTATCTCAAATTACTTAAAATTTTACGTATTTTTAATATACTTTATTCATCATACTATCACGGTCATATGGTACCTTTTATGGTACTAGTCCATAAGTATCGGGTATTATAGCTCTGACCGTATTTTATTCCAAATCGACAACCTTCAACGGAACTCATTTTCTTTAATTTGTGTACCCTTTCCTTTCTGGCACTTACTTATTTCTTGTTATAAATAACATAAATAGGCTAACCTCAAGATAATCTCATCCCTGAGTCTATGTCAATTAACTGAAGACGAAACTTTAATGTATGAAAAATGCGGGATGTAACATTTCATTTTTGAGCTTTCATCAATTTACTTATAGCGTATTTTCATGCGTGAAAACATATGGCGTAACAGACGATTTGATGTCTCGCTTGAAGTTCCAGAATAACATAAGAAAATCTATGGTGCTAGCAAGTTAAAGGAAGGTTGCGAGTAGTATCAATAGATATGTGTAGGTCGAAAGCTAAAGTATGGTAGATCAAAAAGGTTTTAGGTATACATGAGTAAGGATAAGAAAAGGTGAATGAGATGGTGACGAGAATAGGTAAGGCCTTAGGATTAAGCCCATCAAAATAAGAGAGCTGATGGTTCCCGTAAGTTATAGAGAGCCCTATATAACCTGAATAAACTCGGAGGAGTTTAAGACTAGGAGCATTTGCAAAAGAGGGAATGCTGCCCTGGTAGTAGAATAAAGGTGTAATTGTGATAAATGATATGTGGATGACATTTAGTCCTTAGATTGAGTAATGGTTTATAGAAAAATGGATTTCATGAATTCCACAGTATTAGAATGCCCCCATAAGATGAATCACGTTGGGATGCTATGAAATACTGTTATTGAAGTATAGTATCGTCCCTAGGTGGATTAGAAAAATCACTTCAAATGTTCCCCGATCCGACGTGAGACCTAGTGACAATGTATTACGTAGGAGGTTTCAAGTTATTAGTGGTAGATTATAGATCAACATTACGGTGAATCACCAATAGATGAATAAAAGTTCCAAAGTATGAGATGAGATTAGGCTGTCATTCTTAAGATGAACAGTAATGAGGAAGCATTAAAGAACTTAGATTTATACATGTAGGATAAGAAGCGAGAGCGTAACCTAAAGTTGGGTAGCAAATCTCAGTAATAATAAACTGAAAAAAGTGTTGTGGTATAGTGTGACCTACCTAGGTGTAGTAAATTCATAAGGATAGATAACCGAGGCTATAGCAATAGTCGTAAGTTCGACAAAGTACCAAGTAAAGGACTTCAGTATACCTATAAATGCCTAGAGGGACAGCTTATCATAGTTCTGTATATGTTCACAAAGTGAGGCATAGAGATTGGATAATAGCTGGAGGAAAAAGGAGAGAAGATTTGCATAGGCACACATACAGGGATAGAGTCGTACAGGATGCACGACAGAGGTAGAAACAATAACGAGATTGGAAGAATTCCGACCACAGGTCATAGTGCGAGAAAGAGGCCAAAAGGGGGGAATGCCTCGGGCTTTGGATTTATTCATAAAATAGTTGCGTAAATGTCAAGGACAGTACTAAATTATTTGTAAGAGCTATAAGTTATGAGACTAATAAATGCATCAGTCAACATTCGATGACGAATGTTCCAAATGGGTAAATGATGTTACACCCCATGTTTTCGTACGTAAGAGTACGCCATAAGTCAATTGATGTAAGCTCAGAAATGAGATCATATTTCAAAGTATATAAAGTAAGTTAATCATTTTACCATGGAGGTTACAAATATTGAGCATCATGAACAACAAGTACAAATAGGGTTGGAAGGTTCAGAAGCTAAGGATTTGAAGAAAATAAGTTTCGTCGAAAGTCGACAAGTTGGGAATGTTATAACATGTACTTTTGAGGGTGAGACTAGGGTGCTAAAAATGATAAGGAGGTTATATTAAGAGTTATTTTTGTCTTATTATAGTCGTGTGTTATGTTTTGCAGTCAAGCGAGTTTTGGAACAAAAGTTGACAAAGATCATCACAAGTTACATTGATAAGTTTTACTGAACTTTAGGTCAAATGTAACTGCACTTTTCTCCCAATATACTTCGCTTTACGGGGTGTTCCACCCATCAAATTGAATATCTATGACTCTATTTTCTAATGCATTAAATTGTTTCTCAATTCACTTTTGGAGTAGAGAGATATATGCATTTGTGCGAGACTGCGCAAGCTGCTAGGTGACAAGTAGGTGTGTCACCTACTTGCATAAATGAGAGTCTAAAGATGGGCCAGTTCGGGTCGTCGAAAGAGACATTTTAAAGGCCTATTTCATTATTATAATACACTGATAAGAGGGAAAAATAACCAGACCTAAACCCCTGCAAACATCCTCCCAAACATTGCACACAAACCCTAATTGAATTTCTATCCTTTTCAAGTTCTAGTTGGAGGAAAGAACTTGAGTTTGAAGAACCAAGATAAGAGATGAGTTATTCAACAAATAAGGTAAGTTTTGCTGCTCTTTTTCAACCAATTTTTCTTCTGTATATGTATGGATAGTCGTTCTATAATTGTAAGAACTCACGGGACGGTGATAGGAAGCCGTGAGTTCGAGTCATTCATTTGTAGCGGACTGTTTTGTGTACTGTTTAGTGTTGCTGTTGGATTGCGTGTTTTACTACTATTTTATGGAGTTTTGGAGGAGGAAAGGTGTGGAGAAACACCATATAAATTCAGGGTGGTGTTCGGGTCATTCGTCGTAATAATTTTGGGTTGTTTGACACTACTACGGTGGTCGTTTTGTGTATGAAGAGATTGGGATGTGTTGGGGCTATTTTGAAATATATTGTGGTGTATATAAGGTTGGAAAATAATTTATATATGTTGATATTGTTGTGTTCTTGTGTTGTTGGTATTATCTTGAATTTGGAGGAAGTAAGGATTATAGTGGAGATGCTGCCCGTTTTAACACAAAATAAGTTTGTCGTTCGTTGTGCGATAGTTGTACCTTTCATAACTTAATGATAGTATTATTATCATTGTTGTAGATTAAGGTGCGAAGAGGCGAGTTCAACTTGGTGATTGGAAAGATTGTGATAAGGTATGTTAAGGCTAGACCTTTCTTAATTTTGGCATGATCCCGCAACTACATGAGTTTGGTAATGAGGCATAAAAAGAAGTTCATATTCCTGAACTTATGTACATTATCCTAGTCTCATAAGTTACAGTATTCTCGCTTATCGGGACTTCTTATTCATTTTAGTATTGTCTTCTTTCAGCCAAGAGAGCAGAGAGTATATATATACAATATTATAATATTTTCACCACCATTGAGCTATAATTGGTGGGTAGGTCCCTATTGGGCAACCTCTGCTCAGATGGTAAGTTATATACTGATCCTACTGTGGCCGAGCGCCTATGAGCGAGTCCAGAATAGCCGAGATACAAAGCCTAGTATGGTCGAGCACCTAAGAGCAAGCCTACTACGGCAGAGCAGCTACACATATCGAGCCTTATAAGGCCGGATCGTAATTTTACTTACTATATTGAGAGAGATGAATCAGTATTAGCAGGTAAGCATATCTTGATATTATATTTGACTCCCATATACTTTTAGTTATTATATTATCAGTTCAGTTTCAGATTTAAGATATCTTATTGCCTTACATACTCGGTACATTATTTCGTACTGACGCCCCTTTTACTGGGGACGCTGCATTTCATGCCTGTAAGTCATCATAGACAGCTGGATAGACCTTCCCAGTAGACAAAGTCAACCATCAGCTTGGTTGGTAAGCTCCACTTCCTCGGAGTTACCATGTCTATACCTTGGAGTTCATTTTATATATACAGGTTTAATGGGTAGGTCGAGGCCCTGTCCCG
This sequence comes from Nicotiana otophora, assembly GCA_000715115.1. Taxonomy (NCBI): domain Eukaryota; kingdom Viridiplantae; phylum Streptophyta; class Magnoliopsida; order Solanales; family Solanaceae; genus Nicotiana; species Nicotiana otophora. The sequence goes on along the minus strand of AWOL01S0016437.1, from coordinate 46,935 downwards.
ACCATTATATAATTCAGTTATTCCTAGAGGCTTGTAGACGAGTCTTGTACATTTTTTATATCAGTATTGTGGCTTTACCAACCCTATGTAGATGTTTAGTTTGGTATTACTTGTTGTAAACGTTAATTTCAGATGATTCAGAATGGCCTCATCGGCCTAAGTTAAGGGTTACCCCTCCAGAGTTCACAGTTACAGGGTGGTACGCTCGAGCCAAATATGGAAATGGGTGCCGGCCATGCCTCTTCAAGTTTGGGGCGTTACACAATCTTAGCCCTGATCGGGCTCGAAAAAACATTGTTAGCATAACCAGTAGAAGACCGAAATATCCATGACAGGTCGGATATTACGGCAGAAATCTCGACACATATCAATAAGGAACCGGCAATCAGCAAATCAAGAGATTTTTTACTTTTTATAGAATTGTACATAATGTAGGACTCCTCTACTATATAAAGGGGGTATGGTAATTCATTAAAGACATTGTAATACGCATCCCAAAGTAATACATTGTTATTATTTCTCTTTAAACTCTTGTTATTGTATATCCTGACACCAATCGAAGTGTACCTGGCTCGAGGGTGGATAACTTTCCAAGGCTGATACTATTCAATTCGTGTGGTTTGCATTTAATTTGTCATTATTTATTTCAATTGCTATATAATTTATTATTTTGTATCAAGTTAGTCCACGTATCCTTAAAACCACTTACAAATTCAATTGTTATTCGATTTTGAGGGTAAACAGTTTGGCGCCCACAATGGGGCTAAGGATAATAGTGGTTATTTGATACAAATCTCCATAACACACTACTTTACACTTGTTCTTTGAAGTGTCTCTAATTTCATGTTAACACTCAAAATGTCGAACTCTCATTCAGAACCCTTACATGTTGACAACGAGTCTGGCCATCATGGTAAAAATAACAACATAGCGCCCGGTGACGAGGTACAGCCCGTTGATCCCATCAGAATTCCGGCCGCGGGCCCGATTGACACTAATTCGTATGTGGCTATCAACGTAAACTTTCCTACCGACCCCGAGAATAGCGTCCGTGGTAGAGCCCGATCGGCAACTAAAAATACACAAAACATTGGAGGATACGGGATCAGTTTACGGGTGATCTTCGAAATGCTGCAAGCTCAACAGGCAGCGATAGCTCAGTTGCAAAACCAAAGTCGTGCACCAAGCAGAGTTGAACCCGACCCACCCCAGAAAGTCACCCGCAGGGACGAACTAGTCGCAGAAAGGTTAGAACCATCGACAAAGTCAAGNTGGAGGAAGTAAGGATTATAGGGGAGATGCTGCCCGTTTTAATACAAAATAAGTTTGTCGTTCGTTGTGCGATAGTTGTACCTTTCATAACTTAATGATAGTATTATTATCATTGTTGTAGATTAAGGTGCGAAGAGGCGAGTTCAACTTGGTGATTGGAAAGATTGTGATAAGGTATGTTAAGGCTAGACCTTTCTTAATTTTGGCATGATCCCGCAACTACATGAGTTTGGTAATGAGGCATAAAAAGAAGTTCATATTCCTGAACTTATGTACATTATCCTAGTCTCATAAGTTACAGTATTCTCGCTTATCGGGACTTCTTATTCATTTTAGTATTGTCTTCTTTCAGCCAAGAGAGCAGAGAGTATATATATACAATATTATAATATTTTCACCACCATTGAGCTATAATTGGTGGGTAGGTCCCTATTGGGCAACCTCTGCTCAGATGGTAAGTTATATACTGATCCTACTGTGGCCGAGCGCCTATGAGCGAGTCCAGAATAGCCGAGATACAAAGCCTAGTATGGTCGAGCACCTAAGAGCAAGCCTACTACGGCAGAGCAGCTACACATATCGAGCCTTATAAGGCCGGATCGTAATTTTACTTACTATATTGAGAGAGATGAATCAGTATTAGCAGGTAAGCATATCTTGATATTATATTTGACTCCCATATACTTTTAGTTATTATATTATCAGTTCAGTTTCAGATTTAAGATATCTTATTGCCTTACATACTCGGTACATTATTTCGTACTGACGCCCCTTTTACTGGGGACGCTGCATTTCATGCCTGTAAGTCATCATAGACAGCTGGATAGACCTTCCCAGTAGACAAAGTCAACCATCAGCTTGGTTGGTAAGCTCCACTTCCTCGGAGTTACCATGTCTATACCTTGGAGTTCATTTTATATATACAGGTTTAATGGGTAGGTCGAGGCCCTGTCCCGACCATTATATAATTCAGTTATTCCTAGAGGCTTGTAGACGAGTCTTGTACATTTTTTATATCAGTATTGTGGCTTTACCAACCCTATGTAGATGTTTAGTTTGGTATTACTTGTTGTAAACGTTAATTTCAGATGATTCAGAATGGCCTCATCGGCCTAAGTTAAGGGTTACCCCTCCAGAGTTCACAGTTACAGGGTGGTACGCTCGAGCCAAATATGGAAATGGGTGCCGGCCATGCCTCTTCAAGTTTGGGGCGTTACACAATCTTAGCCCTGATCGGGCTCGAAAAAACATTGTTAGCATAACCAGTAGAAGACCGAAATATCCATGACAGGTCGGATATTACGGCAGAAATCTCGACACATATCAATAAGGAACCGGCAATCAGCAAATCAAGAGATTTTTTACTTTTTATAGAATTGTACATAATGTAGGACTCCTCTACTATATAAAGGGGGTATGGTAATTCATTAAAGACATTGTAATACGCATCCCAAAGTAATACATTGTTATTATTTCTCTTTAAACTCTTGTTATTGTATATCCTGACACCAATCGAAGTGTACCTGGCTCGAGGGTGGATAACTTTCCAAGGCTGATACTATTCAATTCGTGTGGTTTGCATTTAATTTGTCATTATTTATTTCAATTGCTATATAATTTATTATTTTGTATCAAGTTAGTCCACGTATCCTTAAAACCACTTACAAATTCAATTGTTATTCGATTTTGAGGGTAAACAGTTTGGCGCCCACAATGGGGCTAAGGATAATAGTGGTTATTTGATACAAATCTCCATAACACACTACTTTACACTTGTTCTTTGAAGTGTCTCTAATTTCATGTTAACACTCAAAATGTCGAACTCTCATTCAGAACCCTTACATGTTGACAACGAGTCTGGCCATCATGGTAAAAATAACAACATAGCGCCCGGTGACGAGGTACAGCCCGTTGATCCCATCAGAATTCCGGCCGCGGGCCCGATTGACACTAATTCGTATGTGGCTATCAACGTAAACTTTCCTACCGACCCCGAGAATAGCGTCCGTGGTAGAGCCCGATCGGCAACTAAAAATACACAAAACATTGGAGGATACGGGATCAGTTTACGGGTGATCTTCGAAATGCTGCAAGCTCAACAGGCAGCGATAGCTCAGTTGCAAAACCAAAGTCGTGCACCAAGCAGAGTTGAACCCGACCCACCCCAGAAAGTCACCCGCAGGGACGAACTAGTCGCAGAAAGGTTAGAACCATCGACAAAGTCAAGAGATACATCGATCGTCAACCGGGACCAAACAATGATCGGTATCAGCCTTATAATAGAGACCGAAGAAGCAGTGGGTCCGGGCATATATCTATGAGAAACGAAAGGAGAAGTGACCTAGGTCAGAGCAACCGAGGACTCATGAGCAAAAACAGCTTCGACAGGCCCATCGGTCCTAAAGAAGCACCGAGGTTATCATAATAAAACGTTAATGTCAATGCTGCCGCCTTTGTATCAGCTATCAGACGCATCAAATATACCAAATGGCCTCGACCTCTACAATCTGATCCAAACCAAAGGGATCCTAACCAAAAATGTAAATATCACGGCACTCACGGCCACAAAACGGAGGATTGACGACAGTTGAGAGAGGAAGTAGCCCGACTATTCAACAGCGGCCATCTTCGAGAATTCCTTAGAGACCGAGCTAAGAATCATTTCAGGAATAGGGATTCTAACAAACAGACAAAACAAGAAAAGCCCCAACATGTCATTAACATGATCATTGGTGGGGTCGATGTCCCTCAGGGGCCGATGATAAAATGCACCAAAGTGTCCATCACATGGGAGATATGAACTCGAGATTACATACCGAAATGAACCGGAAGGGATAATGCAGCCCCACAATGATGCAATGGTAATATCTGTACTCGTAAATACAATTCGAGTTAAACGTGTGTTAATTGACCCAGGTAGATCGGCCAACATCATTCGATTGAAGGTTGTGGAGCAGCTCGGTCTACAAGATCAAATCGTGCCTGCAGTCTGAGTTCTAAACAGATTCAACATGGCATGTGAAACAACTAAGGGTGAGATAACATTGCCGATGAACACCGTCGGGACCATCAGGAAGCTATGTTTTATGTAATCAAAGGAGACATGAGGTACAACTCTTTGTTCGGAAGGCCATGGATCCACAACATGAGGGAAGTACCCTCAACTCTACACTAAGTTTTAAAATTCCCAACAACATGCAAAATTAAAACAATCTACGGAGATTAGCCAGCCGCAAAGGAGATGTTAGCGGTCAAAGGGACTGAGTTTGGTCACAAAGCCAGAAACTAAATAGCAATTACCAACACCAGCTGCGACCCAACCGAAGAAACAGGGGACTGATGAAGACGATGATTATGGGGTACCCAGGTCATTTATAGCCCCCGATGATTTCGAAACCATTAAATTGACGATCGAGGAGCTGGAACAGGTCATATTGGTCGAGCATCTACCCGATCGAAAGGTATACCTAGGCACGAGGTTAAATACCGTGCTTAGGAAAAATTTCATTCAGTTTCTTATGGCTAACATAGAGTGTTTTGTTTGGTCTCACCTTGACATGACAGGGATCCCGTCAGAAATAACAACTCATTAGCTAAGCCTGGACCCGAAGTCCAATCCAGTGAAGCAGAATAAGAGACCCCAGTCCGAGATCAAACATGCTTTCATCAAGGACGAGGTATCTAAACTCTTTAAAATAGGTTCCATTCGGGAGGTTAAATACATGGATTGGTTTGCGAATGTAGTGGTAGTCCCTAAAAATGGAATACATTAAGAATGTGTGTAGACTATAAGGATGTGAATAAGGCATGTCCCAACGACTCTTTACATTTCCCCAACATTGATTGTATGATCGATGCCACGGCCAGCCACGAGATCCTCAGTTTTCTCGATGCCTACTCTGGGTACAACCAAATACGGATGGACCCGAGTGACAAGGAAAACACCTCCTTCATCAGTAAATTCGGCACCTACTGCTATAACGTGATGCCATACGGGTTCAAAAACGCCGGTGCCACTTACCAACGCCTAGTAAATCGGATGTTCGAGGAACAAATAGGAAAATCAATAGAGGTTTATATTGACGATATGTTGGTTAAGTCCGTGCAAGCAGAGGACCATTTAAAACATTTGTAGGAAATCTTCAGCATATTGAAGAAATACAATATGAAGCTGAACCCGGAGAAATGTGCATTTGGAGTTAGGTATGGTAAATTCCTCGGATTCGTGGTATCCAATGGGGGAATCGAGATCAACCCCGACAAGATTAAAGCCATCGAAGATATCACGGTTGTGCACAACGTGAAGGCCGTGCAAAGATTAATCAGGTGCATAGCCGCCCTAGGGCGATTCATCTCCAGGTCCTCCAACAAGAGCCACCGGTTCTTCACATTATTGAAGAAGAAGAAGAATAACTTCTCATGGACCCCACAATGCCAACGGGCCTTAGAGGAACTCAAGCGGTTTCAATCGAGCCCACCGTTGCTCTACCCGCCGAAGACAGACGAACAACTATACTTGTACTTGGCAGTACCGGAGATAGCGGTAAGTGTAGTCCTGGTCCGGGAAGAGCAAGGTATGCAATTTCCAATTTACTATGTTAGCAGGATCCTAGGTGAGGCCGAAACTAGGTATCCTCGCCTAGAAAAGATGGCGCTCGCTTTGCTAAGCGCCTCAAGAAAGCTAAAACCATACTTTTAGTGTCACCCCAAATGTGTCATGACTACTTACCCCTTGAGGAATGTTATGCATAAGCCCGAGCTCTCGGTCCAGTTGGCCAAATGGGCTGTGGTAATTAGTGGGTACGATATTGAATTTTGATCCTGGATCGCCAATAAGTCTCAAATTTTGGCAGACTTTGTGGCCAACTTTACATTGGTCGTAATACCTGAGGTCGAAAGAGAGTTATTAATCAAGTCAAGAACCTCATCGGGGATCTGGACCCTCTTTACAGATGGCGCCTCGAACACAAAAGGGTCCGGACTTGGCATCTTATTGAAGCCACCTACAGGAAATGTAGTTAGACAATGTATTAGGACTGTGAAATTGACTAACAACGAGGCCGAATATTAGGCCATGATCGCAAATCTCGAACTAGCCAAAAGCTTGGGGGCAGAGGTAATTGAAGCCAAGTGCGACTCCCTCCTTGTGGTGAACCAAGTTAATAGGACGTTCGAGGTCAGAGAAGAATGAATGCAAAGGTACCAGGATAAATTGCAGGTAACATTACATCGATTAAAAGAATGGACTTTTCAACATGTACCTCGGGATCAAAAAGTGAGGCTGATGCCCTCGCTAACCTAGGGTCATCGGTCAAGAATGACGAGTTCAACTCGGGGGCAGTCATACAACTTATAATATCGGTAGTGGAAGCAGGACATGCCGAGCTTAACTCAACGAGCCTAACTTAGGACTGGAGAAATAACTATATAGAATACGTGAAGACCAGAAAACTGTCATCGGATCTAAAGGAATCGAGGGCCCTACGTAGAAAGGAAACCCGGTTTAGCCTGTCCGAAGAAGGAACCCTGTTTAGAAGAACACTCGATGGCCCACTCGCGATATGTCTAGGACCAGGGGACACCGAGTATGTTTTGATTGAAATCCACAAAGGCACCTGTGGAAATCATTCAGGCGCCGAATCATTAGTTCGAAAAGTGATCAGAGCCGGCTACTACTCGATCAATATGGAAAAGGACGCGAAGGAGTTCATATGAAAATGTGATGAATCTAAAAGACACGCTCTGATGATTCATCAGCCTAGGGAGTTGCTGCATTCAGTTTTGTCACCATGGTCATTCACGAAGTGGGGAATTGATATCGTTGGCCCCTTCCGTGGGTACCCGGTAAGGCTCAATTTATATTATTTATGACTGACTATTTTTCTAAGTGGGTGGAAGCCTAGGCATACGAAAAGGTTAGGTACAAGGAAGTCATCGATTTTATTTAGGACCACATCATATGCCGGTTGGGAATACTGGCCGAGATCGTGTGCGACAACGAGAAATAATTCATCGACAGCAAAGTTAGAAAGTTTCTCGAAGATCCTAAGATCAGAAGGATCATATCAACACCCTATCACCATAGTGGGAACGGACAAGAAAAATTGACCAACAAAACCATACTCCAAAACCTCAAGAAGAGGCTGACTGACGCTAACGGAAAATAGAAGGACATCCTTCCAAAATATTATGGGCATACCGTAAGACCTCGAACTCTAGTACCGGGGCCACCCCGTTCTCACTGTTTTATGTTGCCGAAGCTTTAATACTAGTCAAAGTCGGAGAACCAAGTTTCAGGTTCCGATATGCAACAAAAAAACCGAACGACGAGGCTATGAAAACGAGCCTAGATCTATAAGATGAAAGGCGCGAAACAGCCCTTGTCCGGTTGGCTACCCAAAAACAGCGGATCAGGAGATATTACAATCGAAGGGCCAACCTTCGACACTTCAATGTCAGGGATTTAGTCTTAAGGAAGGTCACACTAAATACCCGGAACCCAAACGAAGGAAAGCTTGGGCCGAACTGGGAAGGACCTTATCAAATTATCGAGATCATCGGTAACGGATCGTACAAACTTGGAACAATGAACGGTGAGCAACTACCGAACAACTGGAACATAACTCACTTGAAGCGATACTACTATTAAGGTACGATCCCATTCATTTCCTTTTATTTTTTACATTACGAACTAACCCTTGCAGGCAATCATCAAAGAATGATACAATCTTTAGGCTTGAAAGCATGCGTTACACTCTTTTCCCTTGAACCGGTTTTATCCCAAATGGGTTTTCCGATAAGGTTTTTAACGAGGCATCAATAAATCATGCTAACTTAGAATTGAAGGCCGGTTACGAACCAGTATCGAAAATCACAATAACAATATTATAGGCCTCTCTACGCTCGGCCCCAAACACTGGGTGGCATCACCCTCGGATAAATGACTTTAACAAGGAAGGAAACTTTATGATTGAATGGTCTCGGCTTGATCGATAGGATTTACTGTAAGGGCCAAACGGTCAAATGAATTGTGCCTGCATAGATTAATCGAGCCCTAGCACAAAACTTGTACATGTGTGTAACTATTACGCACAAAAATAAAAAGAAGTTTCTACCTTGCGGATACATATCTTGTCCCTTAAGAATTTCTCTTTTTTCCTTTTTTAAGGAATTTCATATATCCGATCCCTTAAAGGTATCGAGCCCAAGGGCTGCCTTTATCCGGGTTCAAATGATCAATCCCAATCGGGGACTGCCGTCCAAAAACTAACTCGGACGGCTCGGGCTGAGAAAGCCTGGAGGCAAAAGACCTATTAGGCAACGCCCGAACCTTAAAGGTTACGGACATCCCTATTCGGAGACTATTATCTTAGGCAAGCCGGGATGACTCGGGGTAACAAGACCACTGGGAAACACCCGAACTAAAGGCTACGGCCATAGTAAAATGGCTCGAAGATGTCCGAGACCATAACAAAGAAATAAGGCTTTCAAAATTTCATAACCAGTTCTAAAGGCTACCTTTGGCAAACTATAATCTAAACATCATAAGTACTTTGGGGAAAATACTGGTCATACCGAACCCCCACGATGCCTTAAACAAAAGAATGTCAAAGGCAAGGCCTGTTGGAACCTCTGAACATGACCTAACTATTTTATGCTAAGTCATTTCGACCTTTGCAAACATGAAGAATAAAGTAAAGGAAAGCAAAATTCATAAACTGTCGAAGGGAAAAACAAGCCTTGTATATTATATACAGCCTTTACAAAGGCCAAATGGCCTTAGCAAAAATACAAAAGTACACAAGTACAAAAAACAAAAAAGCAAAAATTTCTACAAAGACATCTAAATAGGCTGGTGTTCCCCACCCCTAAGTCCATCAGAATCCTCAGTGTCTTGTTCTTCTTCTTATTCTTCATCTTCTTCTTTAGGGTAGACCAGCTTCTTGGCCTCGGGCTCAAGCCACTTAGCGGTATTGATCTCGGCCGATAGATCAAAACCCTGAGCATGAATCTTCTCGAGGGCCTCTCTTTGCGACTGTCGCTTCTCATAATAAACAATGTCCTTCAAGCGGTTCTAGGCCGCCTCGGCATCGGCCTTATATTGGGCCACCATCTCGTCGGCATCGGCTTTAACTTCCGCGGTTGCTGACTTTACCATTTTAAATTCCTTGGCCATAATGTTTCGATCAGAGGCAGCCGAACATAGCTGAGATTGGAGCTCTTCCACCTTTTTGGCCTGCACCTCGACCTTTTCCTTTGCTTCTCGAAGCTAGACCTCGGCCAAAGTTAGTTGCGCTCGAGAAGCCTCTTTTTCCATGGCCAAATGATCCATCTTGCCCCTCTATTCATCGGTCTCGGCCTTGACAACATCCATCTCAGCTCGCGGTTGATCGATCTGATCAACCTTTTTTTGACCTGCAGATTGCGACCGTTAGTCACCGAGCTTAGCTCTTCATCACTAACCTAAAATATTTTTACCTTCTCCACCAAGTAGGCATGCTCTTTTCGAGCCACCTCCAGCTCAGCTCGGAGGCTCTTAACCTTCCTCTCGCATTGCTCACTGAGAAGTTTGTACATATCTCTCTTCTCAGTAAGCTCTTTGGCTTCGGCCTTAAGGAAACTTAGCTTTTCTCAATATCGAAGGAAGGTCACATGGTGAAGCACCGAGGCCTGCGAATACAAGGAAAAATATTAAGATGATTAAGTAACCAAAGCTGGAAAATGCAAAGGTTTGGTAAGACCTTACCCGATTCAATGCATGTTGTGCTTCGTTGAACAAGCATGGAGATTTCACCTCCTTCATCCTTGTCTGGTCTTCTTCAGTCACCAAGCACCGGAGGTAATTAGCTACCCCAACATGCATGGAAAGGACCCGGGCATATTCCGAAACAGAGATAATGATCGACAACTTCCTACCGAGATGAGCACTCGTGGTAGATAAGCAGTTGACCAATCTCGGGCACGAGCTAGACCCACATGTCCCCGAGAGCAGACTCCTTCTTGGTACTCCTAAATCACCCAATTCGGTGACATCCTCCGTGGCAATAGAGTCCATTCCATCAAAAAAGCTTTGGAGGGGATCGTTCACTCCTTGGACCCCTTAATATGAATGCTCCTTTGCCGCTTGAGATTCATCGAATATTGAGTCCATGATCGAAAGTGATCTCGTTATATCGATGACACCGGGTAGACCAGAACCGGCGTCTTTAGGGTTCTCGACCCTCACTGATGTATCGACCTCTTGAGTTTGGGAGGGATTGGCCTCTATCATCCCCCCTTCGGTTGATGCTCATTCCTCAGGGACCGATGGCTCTCGCGCCACTAACATTTCCTCCTCTCAGACTCATATCCCAAGCCGGTAGAGGGCGTCTGAATCAAGTATTCGGGAGTTGGAGGTTTCTTTTGGCTTGCAGATAAGCCTCGTATTTGGTTTCTTTTTCTCTAAGCTCGGATAACTCGGAGCCCTTTTTCTCTTCTTCTCTTCACCGTGTTTCGGAGCAGGGGAATCAGTGGGAAAATCATCACTACTGGATGGGGGCCTCATTTTGACATCCTTGGGTAAACCTGTAAAAAATAATAAAACAAGTAAGGACTTAATCATGCAAAGATATATCACTGTACGAATGGGCCTCCCATCGGCCCTTTGAAAGCTCGTGCCACGAGCGCTCGGAATAATGACTTTTGTAATACGATGCCCTCGACCCACTCCTTGTATCGAGGAACTGCGTTCAGGATCCGAGCAACAGCTGCAGCATCACAGAACACCGATAAGAATGAAGAAAAAGGGCGATAAATAAAACCTTGGAAGTAAAATTATATACTTACGTTTCATGCTTCACTTCTCACGGAACGGCATATGCTCAGCCTTGATCAAGTATGAGGTCCTCATTCGTATGAAACTGCCTAGCCAACCTCGATCCTTATCTTCATCGATACTCTAGAACACGGCTTTACTGGCCCGATGGGCGAGCATGATCAGCCCCCCGGTAGAGTCGGAGAATGTATAAGCGCATAAGGTGGTTGATTGTGAAAGGGCATCCTTCGATCTTGCTTAATAAGAAATGGAGGAGGATTACAATCCTCTAGAAAGAAGGGTGAATTTGACTGAGGGATACCTCATATCTTTTGCAAAAGTTGATGATAACCGGATCCAAGGGTCCCAATGTGAAGGGATAAGTGTAAACACTTAAAACTCCCTCGGTGTGGTTGGTGATGGATTCGTTAGGTTCGGGAACCACCATATGCGTGTTAGCCTAGTTAGAATCCTTTTTGACTTCAGAGAGAATATCATCGGTGATCGAACAGATATACCTCGAGACCTCCTTACACAGGCTCGATACGGAGGAGGGCTTTTTGACTTTAAAATCATCATTGACCGGGAATCCTCCCGGGATGGACATTTTTAGAGGAGGTTTCGGTGATGTTTCCTTGACAACAGTACGTGAAGAGGTCTCTTCGGTAGCCAGCCACGAGGTAGAAGGGGTCTTGTTTTGGGGAACAGTTTTGGAAGTTCTTGCCATTTCATTATAGAGAGGAAATAAAGAAAAAGAGGAAGTTAAGAGAGTACACTCGGTGGTTTAAGAAAAATTCGAATGATAGTTCTTATAAAAGATCTCAAAGTAACCGGAATATATGTGCTTGAAAGTATTGAAATTTCTTAGGAACGAGGGAAGAAGGTTTGAATATAAAGTTTGAATATACAAATGAGGAGGTATTTATAGTTTTCCAGTGACGGTTCACATCTAGGAGTGGCCGACCAACAACTGACATGCATTTAATGCCATTAAGACTTGATTGACGAGACGTTTTGATTGTTTTGTTTTTTCTGTCTTGCGATATCGAAGAAAGAATCAAAAGCTCATGTAGTTTCTAGTTGTATACTCTCCAAACAATGAAGGGACTATCTGTGTACGGTAGAAATCTAGCTCGCCTATGACATGGCAGGTTAGGAACATGACAACCAAAGACTGAAGATCGACCCGGAATCCCACTGAGCTAGAACCAGGGATCATAACACCTGCCTTCGAGAACATTGAGTCTGTAATGCAGTAGTCGATCTTAGCTCCGATCGAGCTCGAAGAAATGTTGTTAGCATAACCAGTAGAAGATCAACATATCTATGATCGGTTGGATATTACGGCGGAAATCTCGGCACGTATCAATAAGGAACCGGCAATCAACAAATCAAGAGATTTTTTACCCTTTATAGAATTGTACCTAAAGTAGGACTCCTCTACTATATAAGGGGGGTCTGATAATGCATTAAATACATTATTGTAATACGCATCCCAAAGCAATACATTGTTATTATTTCTCTTTAAACTCTTGTTCTTCTGTATCATGACACCAATCAAAGCGTACCTTGATCGAGGGTGGATAACTTTCCAAGGCTGATACTATTCAATTCATGTGTATTTAATTTGTCGTTATTTATTTCAATTGTTAGCTAATTTATCATATTGTATCAAGTTAGTCCACGTATCCTTAAAAACAATTACAAATTTAATTGTTACCCGATTTTGAGGGTAAACAGTTGGTATGTGGCAAACATTTTTTTTATCATATCTATAAACTTGTAATATTTTGGAAGTCATAAATGAATCTTTTTGAATAATGGGAAAAGTATAGGGAACATTTGACTCTTCTCATCTCTATCTCTTGTATTGATTCTTATATTGTTATGGGCAAAGTTGGGTAGAAGGCATCTAGCAGGCTTGCTTAACCGGGGTATCTCAGTTGAGCGCATGTCATGCTCCCCAAGGTTGAGGCATGACAAACTTGGTATCAGAGCCTAAGATTTTAAAGTGTCCTAGGATGTCTCGGAGCCGTGTCTAGTAGATTCCTTCTTATCGGTGTGTTGTCGACCACATCTATAATAGGGAGGCTACTTGGACATTTAGGAATTTCACACTTCTTTGATACTCTACATCGTGAGATAGAGCCCAAGATAGGGAGCTAATTTCCTCCCTATGTCTCATATTCCAGATGAGTAATCCAAGAGTTCGAAGTAGCCAAGAGGAAATGACCTCGCCATTGAATTTGGGGGAGATTGCACAAGAGTTTGTTGGGAGAATATGTCGAGCCATGGAGGGATTGGAAGAACGTATTGCTAGGAGAAGTGCCCTTGTTCCTAACAATGTCACCGCATCACCGAATCATGTGGTAAGAGCACCTAAGAATTGAAAGAGGGTTGTTGGTACTAATAAGCCGGTATGTTTGATTTGTAAGAAACATTACTTGGGGAGATGTTGGATAACTCTAGAAATATGTTATGGTTGTGAAAAGGGGGGGCACAAGAAGAACATATGCTCTAGGTCTTCCCAGTATGCGGGAAGGAACATTTGGTGTTGTGTCATGAGTTTGCTCAGCAGCGTGTTAGGGGTAGCAGATTAGGGAAATTCTGAAGGCTCCCACAGCAAACTGGTACAGGGTTTGTTACTCCCGCATCGGAGGCCCGGAGGAAGGATAAGGGGGAATGCTTATGATGTATGCAAAAGGGTAAATATCAGGTTAGTGGCGTGAGTCAGTTTAGTAGACCTCATCCTCGTTGTGTAAAGTGTAGGAGATGTCATTCTGGGGTATGTCACTATGGTGCCAATGTATGTTATGGATGTGGGGTCGAGGGGTATCAGTTAAGGCACTACCTCGTCAATCTAAAGTTACCAAGTAAGTCACTCCTTAGTACATCATTCTGAACACCACATACTCTTTTTTATATGTACACCTATATTGAGAGCCTGCATAGATATGGTCTTAATAAGAATCGGAATAACAAATCATTGCACGTATCTACTTTTTCAATGAGACGCATTATTCGTGAAGACTCTTTATCACACTTCTCCTTCTTACAACCTCTTGAGGAATTGAGTTCTACAGTGATTTCCTTGAATTCGGTTATAATCCTAGGTTAATACATCCCACTTGCTTCCCTAAATCCTCCAAAAAGGACCATACCTTTTAAATTCTATATTGAACCTTTTCATCCAAAGGAATAACATCTGCTCACTTGTGCCTGTGCACACACCATAATAATATTTACCTACATGGCATCGAATCTAATGCAAAGAAGTCTAGTGTTGAAATCTTTCTTGAGCCACTCTCTCTCCGGTGTATGTGGCTCACATGGCTCGGAAGTCACTTTACTCCCTTTGTGAGCATTATCAAAAACCCTTTTCACGGTCTAGTAACATGAAACCAGGTCTCAGCACGTATCATATGTGTACATGTCAATTGAAATGGTCATTTGTCTGCATAAAGTCCCTCTAAAATTTGAGAACCTCACACCTCCGTCATAGGAAGATCTTGTAGTTTCCCATCTTAGTATAACTTTCATGTTCCATTAGGACGTTCTCCAGTAAGTGGCTCACTTTGTTCCTAGTATTGTTGTTGCCCAGGACGTGGCCTAGGATTGCAGTTTGGGAGTTATCATAGAAGAAACATGTCCAGTCTATAACAAATGTTCATTTTATCTTTACACCTCTACAATATGTATTAAATGTGTTCCTTAGTTAGTGAATCCATTGTGCTAGTTTCCTGACATTTGTTGGATAACCATGAGAGGTCGCATCCTTCCACATTTTGCTGCAATACTTCCTTTCTCATAAGGATCCTTAATAGGCTCACCGTCAATACCGAATACACTTTTTGGGTTATCATAGCATCATGTCTGCTTCTCATGTTTTTCTCATCTTTCATTAGCATCTGAGTAATTTTCAAGCTATAAAAGTCCATGGCATATTCATTATGAACATTCGCAAAACCTTCCATGATTATTTCATAGTGTCTCCCTGGGTTCCGTCATCTTTAAAGGCTCGACTTCTAGAATCATTGGCTATGTCATTGTCAGGTGCGGAGAGTTTTACCATCCTTAATATTCCACATCCCTGGGTGGGTAGAATTTTTATTTTCCTTTCTCCCTGGAGATTCATATCAACCCTTAGAACCTCTCTAACCAATGCATGCTTTAATCTCAATATTAAGATGTCCTAGATACATGGTTTCACTCGTGGAAGGCAAAATTAAAAGTTTTATATTTTAGGCACCTATCATGAACATATTTAGTTTAAGGGTCAAGCCAATCGTATCTCTAGTCCTCAGGTATTTGATCAACTATTGGGAGAGTGGTAAGAGACCATAATGATAATAATCTCCCAAGTGATCAACCTCTTTTTCAACCTCGTGGGCTTGTGTTATAGATTCCTCGTGTCAGTTACTGATGAGGGCGTAATGCAACTTCATGTATATTTGAAATCTCTGTCATATTCATAGTGCAAGAATCTTCTCCTTTTGAGCTAAACTGACTTTCCCTACACTCTTCACTCAAGTGGGCGACTAGCATCACATACTTGGATATTTCTCCTTAAGGCTTACTATTGCCGAACAAGGCACATATGGAATGAAACAATTGTTATTGTCCCCTTCATAACTCATAGCCTTCCTGGAATAACTGATGCTAATGTCTTTATCCTCCCGATCATGCCTCCCACATGTCACATGTCTAAAATGGCTCACTTCTTTTGCATCTCGGGATCATGTACATGGTTCGCACGTTATCAATATGTACTAGTTAACTCTATGTCCCATTTGTCTAATCGACGATGTCATCACAATGATTAATCATGTTAGTGCTATTGGTAGTAACCTTCACATCCCTTAGGATATAAAGTCCTGTAATGCCCTGCTCAGTACATAGATGAATTCCTGAATAATTCTAGCTCAATCTCGAACACCGTTGTTCCTCTTGTATTAAATCTATAGTATCTCGATAGTAGTAGGTTCAACATGTAAGAGAAGAAGCATTATTCCATGATCGAACATATTAGGTAGGAACTCTATAGTCATATTAATTTTAGCTCATCATAGAGTAATGGTTAAAGGTCACCTAGGGTTTATTTTGGGTGTCCGACACAGAGATTTAGAGTTGAAGAAAGTGAAAAGGTTATTCTCAAGATTTTTCACCATGAAGATATTATGTGAATTGTTAATAAAGGTAAAGTAGGTGTAGTGCACATTGGGCCTTATGGAATCTTGAAATAAATAGGCCAAGCTATTATTATGATGTTTCCCTATCGTGGTTCTCTATGCACCCGGAATTTCATGTATCTACATCAAGGAAGGTAGTTGAAAGTCCTTTGTCTATCATTCTGGTGGGAGCTACTAAAGGTAAGGTTAATGGATAATTGGCTTGTGAGAGGTCCCTAATTGTCATCCTTGCTATATAAGTCCGGAAGTTGAGATTGCCTCCGCCTGCAATGGCTAAGTCTGTGAGTCAAAGAGGTCGCCTCGAAGGCCGAGTGTGTTGTGGATAGAAAATATCCTCACTTGTTTGTGTATCCAAATGGCTATGGTTTGAAAGGTACTTTCTATGTGTTATGACTTAAAATTTGTATAGTTCATCTCAAGTTACCACTTCTGTAAATGTAATGCCTTTAATGTTGAGATTAGTGTTGTTGATATATATTGTGATGCTTTGTTGAGTTACGGGTGTGTTGTTGGCTTGGTTTTGGTGTTACTCTGGCAGGTGGTTAGGCCCAGATTTAGGGGAGACTCTGCCGAAATTTCTGAAAGATTTGGGAGTTAGTCAAATTTTGGGGCTTCTGATGTGTGAAAAGAGAAATGAATTATGTTGGGTATTCTGGGAGGACTCTACTCCTCATTCAAGGACGCATGATCCTAAGCGGGGGAGGATGTAAGACCCCGTAAAAGTTTTCCAAGGAATTCTAGTTTTGTTGTGCCGAGGTTGGGTAATGTGTACGATGTTGGTGGAAAACCTTTGCTGAAGGGCCAGTTATGTGGTCAGATTCGTGACCGCAGATCCATTATGCGGGTGTCACAACCCAATTCTCCCTTCGTAAGACGTCGTGACGGCACCTAGTCTCTACGATTAGGTAAGCCAAACAAAATGCAGAAATAACAAAAATGGAAGTAAAACTTAACTACTAACTGCAACAGATAACTAAATAACTGGTAACAATGCCGCTCGGCATGTACAATAATTAACACTCTAGTAATACACATCATTCCCAAACACATGGAACATCATAAGTCACAAGATACAGAAGGAAACTAGTATCTCTATACAATAGTGTCTAATAAAGAAAGTACGAAAGGTAAATGACATAGGAGGGAATAGAGGGGGACTCTGATATCTGCGGACGCGGCAGATGTACCTTGAAGTCTCTGTACAACAGCAAGCACTCTCAGCTAGTAGTGGGGCTGATAAAAAGTACCTGGATCTGCACACAAAAACATGTGCAGTAGAGTAGCACGAGTACACCACAACGGTACCAAATCCTAAGAGGATTTCCCCTACATAAGGTTAGGCAAGCCACTTACCTCGAACCAAGATCAATCAATCGGTAACGATGCCTTTTCAACAATTATCCGACTCTGAATGGCCCAAATATAGCCAAAATCAATTACATACCAAAGCTAAAGCAAGAAATTAGAAAACAGCCCCAAAAAGTCGACCCGGACCCATGTCTCGGAATCGAGTAGAAGTCACAAAATATGAACACTCATTCACTCACGAGTCCAACCACACCAAATTTATCACAATCCGACCTCAAATGACCACTTAAAACCCAAAATCAAACTCTTTAAATACCTAGCCTCAAATCCCCAAAAATGCTCTCAAGAAATCGCCAACCCGAGCTCAAAAATGAAGAAAATGGCCAAAAATCTCGAAGCCTTGCTTAAAAAGGTTCTGCCAAGGCATTTCTGCATCTGCGGACCACCGGCCGCGCCTGCGACACCAAACCTGCAGAATTTTCATCGTAGGTGCGAAAATGACTTAAGGTGACTGGGACCGCTTCTGCGATAAGGTTGTCGCACCTGCGTGTGCGCACCTGCGGACGATGTTCCACTTTTGCGGTCTTCCTTTGCTCCTACGGTTGCTCTAACGTATCTGCGGGCATCGTAGCTGCGGCATTTTTCTCGCACCTGCGACCCCTGACCAAACCTCTACACTCTGCTTCTGCGATAGACCTTGCGCTCGTGCGATCCCACACCTGCGGTCTCACCACCGCCGGTGCGAAACACCTGAAACCAGAAAACTTCAGCCTTTTGCCTAAGTTCATGTTCAATCCGTTAAGCATCCGAAAGACACCCGAGGCACCCGAGACCTCAACTAAATAGACCAACAAGTCCTAAAATACTATACAAACTTAGTCGAGACCTTAAAACATGTCAAACAATAACAAAAACACGAATCACCCTCCAATACAAACTTAATGAACTTGAAACTTCAAATTTCTACAATCGATGCCGAAACCTATCAAACCACGTCCGATTGACCTCAAATTTTGCACACAAGTCATATTCAGCCTTATGGACATACTCGACCTTCCAGAATTGGAATCCAACCCCGATATGAAAAAGTGCACTACCCGTTAAAATCTCCAAAAATTCAACTTTCGCTAATTCAAGCCTAAATTAGCTACCGACATCCAATTCACAATTCGGACACCCAACGGAGCTAGAGGAACCGACGAAACTCTATTCCGGAGTCGTCTTTACACAGTTCCAACTACAATCAAAAATCCTGAGACTTAAGCTTTCGTTTCGGGACTAAGTGTCCCAAAGCCTGCCGACAAGTCACATAAGCAGTAAGAGATAAAGGGAAATAAGTAAACAGGGGATCGGGGCTATAACTCTCAAAACGACTGGCCATGTCATTACATCCTCCCCCTCTTAAAATAATCATTCGTCCTTGAACGAGCATAGAGACATACTTGGAGTGGTGAAAAGATGAGGATAGCGGTTGCGCGTATCATGCTCGGTCTCCCAAGTCGCATCCTCGACCGGCTGACCCCTCCACTGAATCTTCATGGAAGCAATGTTCTTTGACCTCAGCTTTCGAACCTGCCTGTCCAAAATAGCTACCGGCTCCTCAACATAAGATAAATCCTTGTCCAATTGGACTGAGCTGAAATCCAACACATGAGACGGATCACCGTGATACTTCCAGAGCATAGAAATATGGAATACCAGATGAACTCCTGCTAGACTGGGAGGTAAAGCAAGCTCATAAGCAACCTCCCCAACATGCCGCAATACCTCAAAGGGACCAATGAACCTTGGGCTCAACTTGCCCTTCTTCTCGAACCTCATAACGCCCTTCATAGGTGAAATCCAGAGCAAGACCCGCTCTCCCACCATGAATGCAACAACGCGAACCTTCCGATCCGCATAACTCTTATGTCTAGACTCGGCATCCAGGGTACCTTGACCTTCACCTTATCCAGGGCATCCTGAATCATGTCTGTACCCAATAATCTAGCCTCACCCGGCTCGAACCAACCCACTGGAGACCGATACTGCCTACCATACAGAGCCTCATACGGTGCCATCTGGATGCTTGACTGAAAACTGTTGTTGTAGGCAAACTCTGCAAGTGGCAAAAATTGATCCCAAGAAAGTCTTAAATCTATCACACATGCACGGAGCATATCCTCTAATATTTGAATAGTGCGCTCGAACTGCCTGTCCTTCTGAGGGTGAAATACTATGCTCAGGTCCACTCAAGTACCCAATTCATGTTGTACTACGGTCAGAAATGATCGATACCGGCACGCCATGAAGTCTGATAATCTCGCAGATTTAAATTCGAGCCAGTTGCTCGGAAGCCAGTTGTCAACCTGTCCACAATCATCCAAACTCCATCAAACCTCCGCTGAGTCCGTGGGAGTTCAACAATGAAATCTATAGTGATTCGCTCCCATTTCCACTCCGGAATCTCTAACTTCTGAAGTAACCCACCTGGCCGCTGATTCTCATACTTCACCTGCTGGCAATTTAGACACCGAGCTACATACTCCATCATGTCCTTTTTCATCCTCCTCCACCAGTAATGTTGCCTCAAGTCCTGATACATCTTCGCAACACCCGGATGAATGGAGTACTGTGAGTTGTGAGCCTCCTAGAAAATCAACTCATGCAAACCATCTACATTGGTCACACATAGCATGCCCTGCATCCTCAATGCACTATCATCCCCAATAGTGACCTCCTTAGCATCACCGTGCTGAACTGTGTCCTTAAGGACAAGTAGATGGGGGTCATCATACTGACGCTCCCTGATACGATCATAAAGAGAATACCGAGAGACCACACAAGCCAATGCTCGACACGGCTAAAAAATATCCAATATCACAAACTGGCTGGCTAAGCGCTGGACATCCAACGCCATGGGCCTCTATGCTGCTGGTAGATATGCTAAGCTCCCCAAACTCTCTGCCCGACAACTGAAAGCATATGCCACCATATTGGCCTTCCAGGGATGGTACCAAATGGTAATATTATAATCCTTAAGCAGCTCCAACCACCTCCGCTGATGCAAGTTAAGATCCT
Source organism: Nicotiana otophora (assembly GCA_000715115.1). Classification (NCBI taxonomy): domain Eukaryota; kingdom Viridiplantae; phylum Streptophyta; class Magnoliopsida; order Solanales; family Solanaceae; genus Nicotiana; species Nicotiana otophora. Next base: position 26,313 of record AWOL01S0016437.1, on the reverse strand, counting down.
TCTGTTTAAACAGATGCTTCAAACTCCGGTGATCAGTTTAAATATCACAAGGGACACCATACAAATAGTGGCGCCAAATCTTCAAGGCATGAACAATATCTGCTAACTCAAGGTCGTGGACAAGATAGTTCTTTTCATGCACCTTCAGCTATCTGGACGCATAGGTAATCACCCTACCGTCCTGCATCAACACCACACCGAGACCAATCTACGATGCATCACAATATACAGTATAAGACCCCGAACCTGTAGGTAATACCAATGTTGGGGCTGTAGTCAAAGCTGACTTGAGCTTATGAAAGCTCTCCTCACACTCCTCTGTCCACCTGAACAAAGCACCCTTCTGGGTCATGACCCATTGGTGCTGCAATAGATGAGAATCCCTCTACAAAATGACGGTGATACCCCGCCAAACCAAGAAAACTCTGAATCTCCGTTGCTGATGACGGTCTAGGCCAAATCTTCAATGCTTCCACCTTCTTCAGATCCACCTGGATCCCATCACTCAATACTACATGACCCAAGAATGCCACTGAGTCTAGCCAAAACTCACACTTTGAAAATTTTGCATATAACGTCTTTTCTCTCAGGGTCTAAAGCACAATCATCATGTGCTGCTCATGATCCACCTGAGTCCAGGAGTACACCAGAATGTTGTCAATAAACACAATGACGAAATAGTCAAGATAAGTCCGAAACACACTGTGCATCAAGTGCATAAAAGTTGCTCGGGCATTGGTCAGCCCAAATGACACCACAAGGAACTCGTAGTGACCATACCGAGTCCTGAAAGCAGTCTTCAGGATATCTAGCTCTCGAATCTTCAACTGATGATAGCCGGAACGTTAATCAATCTTGGAAAACACCCCGAAAATCTGTAGCTAATCAAATAAATCATCAATACGAGGAAATGGATACATGTTCTTCACTGTAACTTTGTTCAGCTGGCGATAATAAATGCACATACACATAGAACCATCCTTCTTTTTGACAAACAGGACAAGAGCACCCCAAGGTGACACACTGGGCCGAATGAATCCCTTATCAAGCAACTCCTGTAACTACTCCTTCAAATCCTTCAACTTAGGAGGAGCCATACGATACGAAGGAATAGAGATGGGCTGAGTGCCCGGCAACAAATCAATGCTGAAATCAATATCTATGTCAGGCGGCATGCCCGGAAGATCAGCTAGAAACACATCTAGAAAGTCCCTCACTATTGGGACAGACTCAACTATAGGGACATCAATACTGACATCTCTCACATAAGCTATATACGCGTCACACCCTTTCTCAACCATTCGTTTAGCTTTAAGAATTGAAATAACTCTGCTTGGAGTATACTCTAAGGTACCTCTCTACTCTAATTATGGTAATCCTTCCACAGCCAGCGTCACGGTCTTTGCGTGACAATCAAGAATAGCATAATGGGGTGACAACCAGCCCATGCCCAAGATAACATAAACGTCTACCATACTGAGTAATAATAAATCGGCTCTGGTCTCAAAACTACTAAGAGCAATCAAACACGACTGATACATGCGGTCCACAACAAGAGAATCTCCCCCATGAGTAAACACATAAATAAGGGAACTCAAGGAATCTCGAGATACGCCCAAATACGGGGCAAAATAAGAGGACACATAGGAATATGTAGAGCCTGGATCAAATAAGACCGACGCGTCTCTATGACAGACCAAAACAATACCTGTAATGATAGAGTCGAAAGAAACTGCCTCTGTATGAGCAGGAAGAGCATAATATCTAGCCTGGCCTCCCTCTCTACGGTGACCTCGACCTCCACCTCGAGTTGGCTGAGCAGGTGGGGCGGTAGCTGGTGCTGGAATCATAGCCTGAGGTTCTGGTGGAGCATGCGGTGGCTGAGAAGTCTGTGGAGGTGCACCCCTCCTAAGTCTGGGGCCATCCCCCACCATATATCGGGTGTCGCCACACTCAAAATAAGTCCTCAGAGAGCGTGGCTGTTGTGACTTGCTCGGGCCAGATCTGCTGGACTGACCACTAAAAGCACCCCGTGCAGGATGCACACTAGACACTAGCGGTGCATAATAAGGCTCCTGGGACCTAGAAGGGACCGGAATACCATTGGCGGCTGGAAGAGCTGAATGAATGGGGCAACTCCCATAGCCCCTACCATGGCGAACTGTAGCTGAGGCATGATCACCACTATAAGTTTCAGACTCTCGAGACCTCTTGGCCTCCCTCTCTTCTCTATGCCGAGCGAGCATTCCTCCAATCTCCTAGAAATGCTCACAACCTGCGGGTAAGAAATATCCATCTCCTGCTCCCTGACCATAATAATCCTAATACTGGGGCGGTGTCCCTTAATAAATCGACGAACCCTCTCTCGAACTGTGACAACCAAGGTTGGTGCATGAAGCGAACTGCATACTCTGATATAGTCATAGAACCATGGCGCAACTGCTGAAACTCCGCGTGCCATACGTCCATGAGGCTCTGAGGTACATACTCTCAAAAATATGTCCGAGAACTGAGTCTATGTAAGTGAAGCTGCCTTAGCCGGACTACTCAACTTATAAGTATGCCACCATTGATATGTTTCTCCTCTCAGCTGGAATGCAGTAAAAGAAACCTCACTCGACTCTGCTACACCTATATTACGGAGAATACGGTGACGCTCCTCCAAAGAACCCTGGGCATCCTCTGACGCCAATCCACTGAAGGTAGGATGGTGGTACTTCTTGTACCTCTCAAGTCTGAGCTGCTCCGCCTCAATATCTGCTGCCCTAACCTCGGGCTGTACTGGAGCTACCGGTTGCACTGCTATGATCTCTGGATCCTGGTCTACCTGAACTCGCTGCTCTGGGATACCGATGATGGGAGTTTGTGCTCCTCCCCTAGCCTAAGATGTGGCAGCAGCAAGTGGAATCAATCTTGCCTGAGCTATGGTGCTGAACATGCTCAGAAACTGGGCTAGAGTCTCCTAGAGGGCTGGTGTAACAACAGGTATCTCAGGTATCTGCCCTCCGGTTGGAGCTACTGGGGGCTCCTCTGGGGCAACGCGTGCGAGTGCTCTGGCTGCACCACATGGACATCCTAGGACTCTACCCCACATCGGCCTCTCGCGACTCTAGCAGGGGGCGCGGGTGCCAGGTCATCAGATCCGCCTGTACGTGTCCTCTCCATCTGTGAGAGAATAGAATATAGAAGTTTAGAATTTTGAAGTCAACAATTTCGCACGACAAGGAATCAAAGAAGTGAAATTTTTCCTAACAGTTCCATAGCCTCCAGAAGATAAGTACAGACGTCTTCATACCGATCCGCGAGACTCTAATAAACCGGCCTGTGACTCATGACACCTATGAACCTAGAGCTCTGATACCAACTTGTCACGACCCAATTCTCCCTCCGTAAGATGTCTTGATGACACCTACTCTCCACGAATAGTTTAGAATAGCAATATGCGGAAATAACAAAAATGGAAGTAAAACTTAACAACTAACTGCAACAGATAACTAAATAACTAGTAACAATGTCGCTCGGCATGTACAATAACCAACACTCTAGTAATACATAGTATTCCCAAAACCCATAACATCATAAGTCACAAGCTACAGAAGGAAACTAGTATCTCTATACACCAGAGTCTAATAAAGGGTGTACGAAAGGTAAATGACATAGGAGGGAATAGAGGGGGACTCTGAGGTCTGCGGACGTGGCAGATGTACCTTAGAGTCTCCGTACAACAGCAAGAACTCTCATCTAGTAGCGGGGTTGATAAGAAGTACCTGGATCTGCACACAAAAACATATGCAGAAGAGTAGCATAAGTACACCACAACGGTACCAAATCCTAAGGGGATTTCCCCCACACAAAGTTAGGCAAGCCACTTACCTCGAACCATGCTCAATCAATCGGTAACAATGCCTTTTCCATGAATATCCGACTCCGAATAGCCCAAATCTAGCCAAAAGCAATTACACACCATAAATACAACTATAAGAAACTAATCTAATTAATGAAATCAAAGCTAAAGCAAGAAATTAGCAAATCGCACCAAAACGTCGACTCGGTCCCACGTCTCGGGATCGGATTGAAGTCACAAAATATAAACACACCCATTCACTCACGAGTCCAACCATACCAAATTTATCAAAATTCGACCTCAAATGACCACTCAAAACCCAAAATCAAACTCTTCAAATCCCTAGCCTCAAACTCCCAAATTCCACCTTAAATACACACTAGCTAGGTGGAAAAATAAATGGGGAAGCAAAATTATTGATCAAAAATAAGCAAAAGGAACGTACCTTACGAATTCCCTAGAAAATGCTCTCAAGAAATGGCCAACCCGAGCACAAAAATGAAGAAAATAGCAAAAAAACTCGAAGCCTCGCTTACAAAGGTTCTGCCCAGGCATTTCTGCATCTGCAGACCACCGGTCACACCTGCGATGCCGTACCAGCGGAATTTTCATCACAGGTGCAAAAATGACGTAAGGTGACGGGGACCGTTTCTGCGATCAGGTCGTCGCACCTCCGTGTGCGCACCTGCGGACGATGTTCTGCTTCTACGGTCTTCATTCGCTCCTACGGTTGCTCTAACGCATCTGCGGGCATCGCAAATGCAGCATTTTCCTCGCACCTGCGACACCTGACCAAACCTCTCCACTACGCTTCTGCAATAGACCTTGCGCACGTGCGATCCCGCACCTGCGGTCTCCCCGCCGCAGGTGCGAAACACCAAAAACCAAAAAACTTCAGCCTTTTGCCTAAGTCCAATTTCAATCCGTTAAGTATCTGAAATACACCCGAAGCCCCTGGGACCTCAATCAAATATACCAACAAGTCCTAAAACACTATACAAACTTAGTCGAGCCCTCAAAACATGTCAAACAACAACAAAAATACGAATCACCCTCCAATCCAAACTTAATGAACATGAAACTTCAAATTTCTACAACCGATGTCGAAACCTATCAAACCACGTCCGATGGACCTCACATTTTGAACCCAAGTCATATTTAGCCTTACAGACCTACTCCAACATCCGGAATCAGAATCCGACCCCGATATCAAAAAGTCCACTACCGGCCAAAATCTCCAAAAATTCGACTTTCACCAATTCAAGCCTTAATCAGCTACGGACCTCCAATTCATAGTGCGGACACGCTTCTAAGTCCAAAATCACCCAATGAAGTTAACAGAACCAACAAAACTCTATTCCGAAGTCGTCTTCACACAATTCCAACGACAGTCAAAAATCTCGAGACTTAAGCTTCCGTTTAGGGACTAAGTGTCCCAAAACACTCCAAGAACACAACCAAAGCCTCCCGGCAAGTCACATAACAAGGAAGAGATACAGAGAAATCAGTAAATAGGTGATCGGGTCTATTACTCTTAAAACGACTGGCCGGGCCATTATAGTGGGCTGCATACCCATCGTAGAGTTGAGCAGAAATATGGTTGAATTTTAAAGGTCGTTTTGCAGCCCATTCTACTGTAACATATCCATTTTGCGGTCCGCACATGCATCGCAGATTTTGTATGAAGAATATTGTTGGGTAATTATGCAGTGCATTCTGCGACCGCATAAGTGGTCTGCAGACCGCAGCCCTGTTGCAGACCATTCTAGTTTTTGGGCATCACTTTCGCGTCAATTTTGCGGATCACATATCTATTCTGCGGTCCATTCTTCGACCTCAAACTTGAGTTCGGAGGACCATTTTCCTATTTTTATAACCCGACCCCATTTTGATAAATAGCTTTTGGGGCTTATTTTGGAATGATTGTTTGATGATTTTAGAGAGAGGTACGAGCATTTTAGAGAGATATGGAAAACATCTAGCATTCTAATCACCTATTCTTGCACCAATATTCAAGAAAAAAAGAAGGCCAATCACTAGATTATCTTCTATCCGGGTAAGTCCCGCTCTTCATCTTTCATGCAAGAGGTTATGAGTTCAATAGGTTGTAGTATCTGGGGTTAATGAACCATTTTGGTTAGTTTCTTGTTGAAATTTCTTGAGGGAAGAAGGAATTACCATTGAAGAGATATGTAGTCTATTTTGCATAGTAGGTGTTTGACAAAATTCCTAAGAGAGTTACACCATGGGAATCCTTCTAATTATTAACTGATTTTTGCTATATTCCTATAGATTGTTATTGCTAGAAGTGTTGGGGCATTGTACTAACTTAAGGAAAGCTCAGACAAGGTATGTTGACTAAACTTCTCTTTTAGAATCGGATTCCATAATGTCCCTGTAAGTTTCAAGTATAGTTGGCCCAAGTTCCTATTTCCCATGTTTCGAGTTATTCCTTATAAATTTTACTATTCCGAGTAAGCTTGTGTTGAAAGATATGTACTAGAAATGTGTACCGAATGCTCCTATCGTATTGTTCTCTCCTTCGGGAACGTACTCAAAATTGACCAATGTGTCGGAATATTATGATTTCAATCATGTTTTATTTCAAGTTATTATGCCAAGTTGTGGAAGAAAACTCAATGTGCTAAGACTCTTATTGTTCATATACCTATTAAATCTTGATTTCCAATTGTCCTTATTGTTGATAAGCTATCACTAAGTTCGGAAGTGGGACAAGTAAGAGTGAGGTATAAAATGTGGCCATGGTTGTTGTAACTAGAGCACTTGAATCGAATTCTTGTTTCAATCGTAAATTACCATGCTCTCCTTTATAAGCAATTCCAATGTGACTCGAGTTCTTACCTACTCACGAGCTAAAATTGTGTATTGCCCTTTTGGGAAAAAGTATTTCAAAAATAAAAGGTGTATTGCTCGTTTTGGATTTTAACATTTGTTTCTATTGCTGGTCAGTTTCCATTACTAATGAACTTGAAGTTATGATTCCCGGAAAAGTCAATATGTTGATGTTTGTGATGATGATCCTTGAAAGTAAAGAAATTAAAATGTGGAATACGAAATATGGCCAACGTGCCAGGAATGAAGAATCATAAGTATGGCCAAGAGAGCCAAGGAAATAACGATGTTGTGTATGGTTGAAAGTACTAATGAAGATATTCATAGTGTGAAAGAAAATGAGGTATATAAAATATATTTGTACTTTTTTCCCTTATGTGCAAAACAAAAATATTTTTGGGAGTACCATTAGGTGTAAGGCCCACGCTCGAAAATACACGTGCCGGTGTAGGAGTGGATTGTGATTATTTCCCTTTTTTTGGATGAGATTAAAATATTGATGTGATTGTGATTATTCCCCTTAATTGGGATGAGATTGATATTAGCTGTGAATTGGAAAGTCAACCCACATGGCATATGTGGGAAGGCAGCCTAGCCGATTGGGTGGAGATCGGATGCCATGTTGCGCTCATGGTGGTACTACTCCTGGTAACATTTATTTTTTGCATCACATGTCAAACCACATTGTTCGTGGGGAGATTGCCTAGCCGATTGGGCGTGATCGGACTCCGTGCTAAAAATACGGTGGTATATCAGTGCTAATGATCTCCCAACTAAAAATATATATTATTTTCGTATTTTTTGAAAATTGTTATGTTTTAACTTGGCATTTGGATATCATTGACTGTTACTTGTTGCTTCCATGGTTTTACCTTTCTTATATTGGCATTCTATTTCGAAAGAGGACATGTAGCCTTACATACTGGTACCATTCCACATGTGCTAACGTCCCTTTTTCAGGGGCGCTTCATCTTTAATGGATACAGGTGGTTCATCAGTGGGCAGCTTTGGTCCCCGTTAGCACTCATTCTCTATTCAACAAGCTTTGGTGAGCCCTACTCTATTTCGGGCCTTATGTCATTTGATGTTGTATTTTAAGCTTTGAGGTATACCCGGGGCCGTGTCACTGGCACTTCCATTCTTCTCTTCTATTGTACTTAGAGGCTCCATAGATAGGTTATGGCAGGTGTTTGATGTTGGGTAATTAACTAGAAGTTTTGGTATGTACCAAATATGTTTTTCATCATATCTATAAACTTGTAATATTTTGGAAGTCGTAAATGAATCTCTTTGAATAATAGGAAAAGAATGGGGAACACTTGACTATTCTCATGTCTATCTCTTGTACTGATTCTTATATTGTTAATGGGCAAGGTTGTGTAGAAGGCATCTAGTAGGGTTGCTTAACCAGGGGTATCTCTGTTGAGCGCTGGTCACGCTCCCTGAGGTCGGGGCGTGACAAACTTGGTATCAGAGCCTAAGGTTTTAAAGTGTCCTAGGATGTCTTGGAGCCGTGTCTTGTAAAGTCCTTCTTATCGGTGTGTTGTCGACCATATCTATAATGGGGAGTCTACTGGGACATTTAGGAATTTCACTCTTCTTTGATACTCCAGATCGTGCGATAGAGCCCAAGATAGGGAGCTAATTTCCTCGCCATGTCTCATTTTCCAGATGAGTAATCCATGAGTTCGAAGCAACCAGGAGGGAATGACCACGCCATTGAATTTGGAGGAGATTGCATAAGAGTTTGTTGGGAGAATGGGTTGATCCGTGGAGGGATTGGAAGAACGTGTTGCTAGGAAAAGTGCCCTTGTTCCTAACAATGTCACCGTATCACCAGATCACATGGTAAGACCACCTACGAAACAAAAGTGGGTTGTTGGTACTAATATGCCAGATCGTTTGATTTGTAAAACACGTCACTTGGGGAGATGTTGGATGACTCTGGAAATATGTTATGTTTGTGAAAAGAGGGGGCACAAGAAGAACAGATGCCCTAGGTTGGGTACACCCATCCCGGTCTACCTAGTATGCAGGAAGGAACATTTGGTGTCGTGTCGTGAGGAAGTATAAGGGGGAATGCTTATGATGTATGCAAAAGTGTAAATATCAGGTTAGTGGGGCGAGTTAGTTTAGTGGACCTCATCCTCCTTGCGTGAAGTGTAGGAGATGTCATTCGGGGGTATGTCACTATGGTATCAATGTAGCATCAGTTAAAGCACTTCCCCGTCAATCTAAAGTTACCAAGTAAGTCACTCCTTAGTACATCATTCTGAACACCACATACTTGTTTTTTGTATGTGTACACCTATATTGAGAGCCTGCATAGATATGGTCTTACCAAGAATCTGAATCACAAAACATTGCATGTATCTACTTTTTCAACGAGACGCATTATTCGTGAAGACTCTTTATCACACATCTCCTTCTTACAACCTCTTGAGGAATTGAGTTCTATAGTGATTTCCTTGAATTGGGTTATAACCCTAGGTTATTAATTTCCACTTGCTTCCCTAAATCCTCCACAAGGGACCATACCTACTGAATTCCATATAGACCCTTTTTGATCCAAATAGATAACATCTTCTCACTTCTGCCTGTGCACGCATAATCATAATATTTACCTACATGGCATCGAATCTAATGCAAATCAATCTATTGTTGAAATCTTTCTTGAGCCAATCTCTCTCCGGTGTATGTGGCTCATATGGCTTGAACACTCACTTTACTCCCTTTGTGAGCATTATCATAAACCTTTTTCATGGTCTAGTAACATGAAAGCAGATCTTAACACCTATCATATGTGTACATGTCAATTTAAATGGTCACTTGTCTGCATTAAGTGCCTCTAAATTTTGAGAACCTCGCACCTCCGTCATAGGATGATCTTCTATTTGCCCATCTTAGTATAACGTTCATGTTCCCTTAGGATGTTCTACAGTAAGTGGCTCACTTATTTCTAGTATTGTAGTTGCCCAGGACGTGGCTTGGGATTGCAGTTTGGGAGTTATCATAGCAAAAACATGTCTAGCTTATAACAGATGTTCATTTTCTCTTTACACCTCTACAACATGTATTAACTGTGTTCTTTAGTTAGTGAATTCATTGTGCTAGTTTTCTGACATTTGTTGGATAATCATGAGAGGTCACATCCTTCCCGAAATATTCAATACATTGATGTTTGTGATGATGATCCTTGAAAGTAAAGAAATTAAAATGTTGAATACGAAATACGGCCAAAGTGCCAGGAATGAAGAATCATAAGTATGACCAAGAGAGCCAAGGAAATAATGATGTTGTGAATGGTTGAAAGTACTAATGAAGAAATTAACAGTGTGAAAGAAAATGAGGTATATAAAATATATTTGTCTTTTTGTTTCCCTTATGTGCAAAACAATAATGTTTTTGGGAGTACCGTTAGCAAACCGAGGAAGGGTGGGTCGTAAGACCCACGCCCGAAAATACACGTGCCAGTATAAGAGTAGATTGTGATTATTCCCTTTATTTGGGATGATATTAAAATATTGATGTGATTGTGATTATTCCCATTAATTGGGATGAGATTGATATTAGCTATGAATTGGAAAGTCAACCAACACAGCATATGTGGGAAGACGGCCTAGCCGATCGGGTGGAGATCGGACGCCATGTTGTGCACTTGGTGGTACTACTCCTGGTAACATTTGTTTTTTGCATCACATATCAAACTAGATTGATCGTGGGGATATGGCCTAGCCATTCGAGCATGACCGAACTCCGTGCTAAAAACACGGTGGTATATCGGTGCTAATTATCTCCCAACAAAAAATATATATTATTTTGTACTTTTAAAAATTGTTATGTTTTAGCTTGGCATTTGGATATCATTGACTGTTACTTGTTGCTTCCATAGTTTTCCCTTTATTATATTGTCATTCTATTTCAAAAGAGGACATGTAGCCTTACATACTAGTACTATTCCACATGTACTAACGACCCTTTTGCCGGGGGCACTGCATCTTGAATGGATACAGGTGGTTCATCAATGGGCATCTTTGGTCCCCGTCAGCAGTCACTCTCTATTCAGCAGGTTTTGGTGAGCCCTACTCTATTATGGGCCTTGTGTCATCTGAAGTTGTATCTTGAGCTTTGAGGTATAGTCGGGGCCTTATCGCAGGCACTTCCATTCTTCTCTTTGTAGTACTTAGAGGCTCCGTAGATAGGTTGTGGGTGGTGTTTGATGTTGGGTAATGACCTAGAAGTGTTGGTATGTGGCAAAACTATTTTTCACCATATCTATAAACTTGTAATATTTTGGAATTCGTAAATGAATCTCTTTGAATAACGGGAAAAGAATTGGGAACACTTGACTCTTCTCATCTCTATCTCTTGTACTGATTCTTATATTGTTAATGGTCAAGATTGGGTAGAAGGCATCTAGTAGGCTTGCTTAACCAGGGTGTCTCGGTTGAGTGCCTGTCACGCTCCCCTTGGTCGGGGCGTGACAACCCTTATGCTCCACACACCATCACAATAACAACATCCGCCCAACATGTCCATACGCGCCATAATCATGAAAATTCAAGATAACAACGTTTCATCAAAAGAATAATATTTTTAATTTTTTCAATAATGTGCACGAGGTCATTGGATGTGTGTTCAAGATAAAAGATATGACTACGACTAAATCAATCTAGCAATAATTCCGCAAATATCCATCTTCGCTAATTAGGAGATAATAATCCCAAACATGATCTCTAGTAAGAAAGGATAAGATCATGCAGTCATACAAAGGATCACATATGTATCCCAGAGAGCACACCTTCAAATCAAGGCACAACACAAGAAAAATAATTAAAAGTGTGTGCTCATAACATACATGTGACTACGTCCGAGGAAAGTATAGCATCAATCTCAAGATTATTCACTGTGTTCAAAATAAGGCACAAATAGCCTTAAAATTACCCCTAGAATGATTTATTGTACTCACATAGTCAATTAATTGAATAACACATCGAATCAAGTAGAACACACAACCAAACAAGACATAGAGTAATCTAGAATCTACCGCGAGCATGAATACCCATGGCACATGTATATACGCTCATCACATTATATGTACATCACCCCTGCATGTAGCAAACATCAATTAGGAGAAAACATTTTCTCAACCAAACAAAGGCAAAATGCTTACCTTATCCGGGCTAGTTCAAAGCTTAAAAAATGCATCCCCTTAAGAAATCACCTCTAACCGGATCAAATCTAGCCAAACATCAATCAAGTAAGTCAACCAATTTCGTAGGAAGAATCCCATTCAATAAAGCATTAATGTTTCAAGGATTCTCCAAAAGTCAACAAAAGTCAACTCTGGACCGCGTGCCCGAATGTCACGCCTCAACCAAGGGGAGCGGGACCGGTGCTCAACCGAAGTAACCCAGTGAAGCAAGCCTACTTGGTGTCTAATCTCTGCCCTTATCCATGAGTGATTAAGAAGAATTGACATGAGATAGTCAATCAGGAAGACAAGGATGTACAACTCCAGTTTTCGTTAATTAAGAAGTTTCACTGATAGATGATAAAATAATACAAATCCTTAGCTTACAAGTGGGGGTAAATGACTAGAAAATAGCATTTATAGTTCCCTCCATACTATTATGACCCACGGTGTATCTACGAAGCCTCTAGACTAACATGAGAAAATATGAAAGTGCCAGTGACAAGGCCCTAACTATACCTCAATATATAATGTATAAGGATCAAAACAACATAAGGCCCTAATGTAGAGTAGGGCTCACCGAATCAACTGAGAAGAGGGTACACACATATCGAAAATATGTGCCACATGCTGAGGTACCATGTACTGAAAATTAGAACAAAGCACGAGTTAAAAGGGCAGTCTTATGATTAAGCTCTATCGAACGATCTAGAGAACCAAATAAGGGTGACATTCCTAAATGCCCAAATAGCCTCCTAATAATAGATGTGGTCGACTTCATACTGATAAGAATGACTCAACTAGACATGTATCCGAGACATCCTAGGACACATTAAACTTCGGGGCCCAACCAAAGTAACACAATCAAGCAAGCCTACTTGGAGTCTACTCTCTTCCCTTATCCACAAGTGATTTAAGAAGAATTAACATGATATTGTAAATTGGGAAGATAAAGATGTACAACACTTATTTTCATTAATTAAGAAATTTCATTGATAGATGATAAAATAATACAAATCCTTAGCTTACAAGTGGGAGTAAATGACCAAAATAGCATATATAGTTCCCTCCATAGTAACATGACCCACAGTATGTCTACGGAGCCTCTAGACTAATATGAGAAAATATGGCAGTGCCGATGACAAAGCCCTGGCTATACCTCAAAATATAATGTACTAGGATCAAAATAATAGAAGACCCCGATATAGAGTAGGGCTCACCAAATTAGTTGAGAATATGGTACACACCTATCGAGAATCGATGCCACTTGCTGAGGTACCACCTACATCCATTAAAGATACAGCGTCCCTGAAAAAAGAGGACGTTAGTAGATATGGAGTATAACCAGTAGGTAGATCTATGTATCCTCACATGGAATAGAATACCGATATAAGGAGAGGGAGACATGGAAGTAGTAAGAAAATGAACAGTATTTAAAAATTTCTACTTAAAACATAAACAATCTTCAAAAAAGCATTAACTACCATGTGTGCAACATGGCGTCTGATATCAGCCCGATCGACTAAGCCATCTCACCACAATTCTATGTGGATCAATGTGTCTATGATAGAAATACAATACATCATCCCAATATTTGGGAATAATCTGAAAATAGTGCGAAAGGGACTTGTTCCAACCAACTCTTACACTGCCATGCATAGTTTCAGGTATAGGCCTTTCAACCTACACCTTATCGGTTACACAACAATACTTCATTCATAGAAATTTATAAAACCTTTTCTTTCCATTGACCCTTAGGTCGTACATACATCATATTTAATTAGAAAAATTCCCACATTTCATCTTTCATACTTTCACTTTCCATGGTTTATCAGAAAACCTCGAAGGTAATTTAAAACATTGGAGAATATAGTACCAAAACATGAGTATGTAAGAGCTGAAAACACATTGAAACCTTTCCACAAGGAAAACATAGAGATTTCCTTTGAAATATGAATTAACTTCATAAGTGTTTGAAAGATCAATCATACTTGAAATATTCTCCAAAGAAAAGCATAACTATGGCAATTAAATTATGACCTGAGTGAATATCATGTTTATATAGATTTCTTGAGAAACAAAACCCTACCAAGAGCTCTGGCGAGTGGAGATTGTGACGATTGAAACTCGAAGCTTGAGCAGCTCTTCAATGGCCGCTCAGGCCACTGGCCAGCCTTCTACGAAGGTTGGTCAGTCATCTGCACCACCTATGCAACCCCACCAAACATCCACAACCCCAAACTCGATCCAAAACTATGCACAATTAGTAAACTATAGTTCATTAAATGCTGCCATGCAGACGTTGCCCAGTGTATCCCTAAAACCAATCGAATATCTTCATCGTGAACCCATTGTACGTTGGAAGAAGACAAAGGTGAGGCAATCCATTGTGCAACAAGGACTCCAACTTGTTGTTCTTGGCAAGTTCTCATATGGGAAGCCTATTATCTAGGAGTTACGTAAAGCTATTCCTCTCAATGTGAACTGAAAGGTCCTTGCTTGCCTTTTATTTGAAGGCACAAGGTGATATGTCGCGTATGAGGTATACCAAATGGAGTACATGGTGGAAACCTAATGAAGAGACCCCAATTGCTATAGCTTAGATTTCGTTCTTAGACTTGCCTCCTAACTTTTTTAATAAGGATTTTGTATTTTCTTTAGCTAGGGCAGTTGGTAAACCATTACATGTAGACATGGAAACTCAAAATAGTACAAGACCAAGTTGTGCTAAGGTTAAAGTTGAGATGAATTTATTAGCCAGTTTTCCACAAAGAATTGAGATTGTGAAGGAGGAAGATGAAACTGTCCCCGAGGAATCATAGTGGATCAAAATTAAGTACGATTATGTTCCTAAATACTGCAAAACCTGTAAGAAGCAAGGCCATAATAAGCAAGAATGCTGGGTGATTAATCCAGAATTACACAAAAAACATGAGGGTGTTGTTTAGGATCAAGGCAAGGAGAAGAATATTATAGTGCAAAGTAATATTAGTGGAACTGCTACAACTTCTACGAAGGTCTTAACAAGTGGAAAAGTTATGGGTAATCCAGTGCCAAATGCTACAAGGAATGAGTGGGTGCAAAGAAGGAAGAATAAGTATCAAAGGGACAGTAGAGGATACATAATTGATGAGACTGGGAGTGGTGAAGTTATGAACTCAAAGGAGAAGAAGGAGGTTAAATGAAAGGAACCAACTGGTAAAATTGGACGGGGCTGGGAAAGAAAAATCTGATGTACCAGTGCAAACGAGTAACAAGTTTTCCTTGTCAGAAGAAGGTGAGATCAAAGTATTAAACAAAGTAAAGAAGGAAGCGGTGGAAAAAGTGCTAAACAAGGAACATAATGAGGTTAAAAGGCTAATCCTACGTCTACTACGAAAGGGTCTTAATGACGGCAGGTTCACCAAATATGGCAAAAGAAATTCATAGTCCTAGTCTTATTAGGATTGGGATTGATGAGGAAAATAATAAGGAATCCACAATTAAGTGGGTTCACAGAAGATTTGGCACAGGTAAGAGGAATTGAGGGAGATGAATGTAACAGTTAACCATTCTTGCCAGGAAATTCCATCGCAAACTTATGATGACTCTAAGGAGCATGGGACTAATATTGAGGTTTGTTCTGGTACAAGTTTGTAGAGTTAAGAGGTAGAGATTATGGATAATGATACAAATGCAAACTCGAGTCCCAAAAGCAAAGAAGAAAGTCATAACAAGCAAGCAGATTTGGCATCAAGTTTGAGCCCTAAGTCTACAGTAAACCCTAGGAATTCTAAACCTAGGGTTGAAGATGGGGAAGGGGCTGGACAACCAACAGCTGGCCCAATAGTTGGAGTAGGTCAAGATACAAATATAGAGAATAGTTTCACATGTGGCTCGAAGAGTAAAGCCTCACCTAAGAAGAACACCAATAGAACTGTAAATCCTAGGGGTATTACCTAGGTGTTGGCCATCGTTGGAAGTGATCCGGTGGAGTTTTCAGTTGGGAATCAACATGGAAAGATTCAAGATGATTTAATTGAGCATACATAGATGTCTCTTGATCAAACAGCTGCTGGGAAGGTGTCACAAGGCAATGGAACAGTAATTACTATTTATAATTTGCAATTTAGAGCTATACAAGAGGCTATGAATACTAGGGAGATTAATGTTGGAATATTGAAAGAGGCTACAAGGATGTCAACTGACCAAATTTATTTGGTTCCTAATGCTAGCAATATGAAATCTGGGCAAAGTAATACTGCTTTACAACTAGCAGTTGATACTATTGAGGATCCTGGGCTTTTAGCTGGGAAAACTTTTAGTGTAACAAGTGGAATCTTAGCTAAAGGAATTATGATTAACAATATGGGTCAAAGGGAATTGGGAATGTTTGCCAAAAATCATGAACCAAATCCTTTAGCCCTACATGTGATTGATGATGCACAAGGTGAAGAGGAAGACTTGGGGGAGGACATAGAGGAGGAATCTACTACTTCTAATTTTAAACAAGTAGCAAAAGATGGTGATATATCTCCCAAGAGTGTGGACAAGAGGAAATCAGCTGGAAAACCTACAAGAAAATAAAAGAAAGACATCGAGGACTGTGTAGCTCAAAGGGTGCAACCAAAGGGGAGTGTGGTCTCTACTTCCAAATAATTTCATGGATAATGCATTAGTTTGGAATGTGAGGTCGATTAACACACAAAAAGCTTTCAATAGGTTGCTTAACCTACATAAAAAATACAAGTTTTACTTGATGCTGTTGATGGAACCTTGGCAAGACATAAACAAGCTGGAGGAGTATAGAAGAAAACTGGGGATCCATGCTGCCTATGCTAATGTAAATGGCAAGATAGGGATTTTGTTGATGAAAAATATTGATGTAGACATTGTGATGGATATGGAACAACAAATGACATTGAAACTGTTTCATAGGAATTTGAATAAGGAACTATATGTGACATTAGTATATGCCAAATGTGATACTATAGAATGAATTGAGCTTTGGGATTCCATGTATCATTTAGCCTCAGATATGGAATCCCCTTGGCTTGTTGGAGGGGATTTCAATGTGATTTTATCCGAGGAGGAGAAATATGGGGTCCTTCCAGTTTATTTGACTGAAGTAGAAGATTTTGCACATTGTGTGGACACATGTGCACTGTATGATCTTGGCTTCAAAGGGAGCCTGTATATTTGGTGGAATGGAAGGTTTGATATTGATTGCATCTTTAAGAGGCTTGATAGGTTCTTGGAAAATCAGTAGTTCTTTGATTTGTTCCCAGCGTTAGAAGTTGTGCACCTTATCAAGTAAGATTCAGACCATGCTCATCTCTTATTGTCATGTAATATTGACACTGTCCAAATTAAGAAACCATTCAAGTTTCTCAATTTTTGGACCAAACATGAGTCTTTTCTGAATCTAGTGAAGGAAAATTGGGAAGCTGACTCTATGGGGAATCCATTCATCATATTCCAAAGCAAATTCAAGAAGGTGAAGTCAGCACTGGCAGCCTGGAGCAAGGAGAATTTTGGGGGTATATTCAAACAAATTGTAGCATTGGAGGATGATATTAAGGTACACGAGATTGAGTTTGAATTAAATCCAACATTTCAGAATAGGACTAAGCTGCACAAAGTAGAAGCTGATCTTACAAGATATTATCATCTAGAAGAAGAATTTTGGAGGCAAAAGGCTAGTATGCAATAGTTTAAAGATGGTAATAGGAATACTAAGTTTTTTCATGCTCATGTGATAGGCAAGAGGAAGAGGCTACAACTGTCCATAATTCTGGACACACAAGAAGACATGGTAAGGGAAGCAGTTTAGTTTTTCCAAGATCAATTCATAGATGAGAGAATACCTACCAACTTTGACATTATTCAGCATGCCCCTAAGTTGGTGTCTAATGAACAAAATGCAAAATTGTGGCAAGAACCAACCATGGAGGAGGTTAAAGCAACTATTTTTGGGTTGAATGGTGATAGTGCCAGTGGTCCAGATAGATTCACTGGACAATTCTATCAAGCTAGCTGGGAAGTTATAGGTGAGGACATCCTTCACATGGTGAGAGCTTTTTTTAATGGTGCAGAATTACCAAGGTTCATCACTCACACAAATCTTGTCTTGCTTCCAAAGAAGAAGAATGTTGCAACATTTTCTGATATGAGGCCAATCAGTTTGAGTAACGTCTCCAGCAAGATCATATCTAGAGTGATCCATGAGAGGTTAGTTGAGCTTCTACCTTCACTAATCTCTCCTAATCAGGCTGGCTTTGTTAAGGGGAGGAGCATAGTGGAAAACATCTTGCTTACTCGGGAGATCATAACTGACATAAGATTGAGAGGGAAGCTAGCCAATGTGGCAATCAAATTGGACATGGAAAAAGCTTATGATAGAGTGTTATGGTTGTTTTTGACAAAGGTGTTGAGGTAAATGGGGTTTGGAGAGATATTCATTGATATGATATTCAGATTAGTGTCCAATAACTAGTACTCAGTTCTATTGAATGGGCAGGCCAATGGATTGTTTAAATCTTCAAGGGGTGTTAAGCAAGGTGATCCTCTTTCCCCTACATTGTTCATTCTAGCATCTGAAGTGCTTGGGAGAGCCTTGGATGCTATTTTTGACAATCCAGATTTCATAGGCTTTGGCATGCCAAAGTGGAGCGAAAACATCAATTATCTATCCTATGCAGATGATACTATTATATTTTGTTCTTCTTATTACGGGGCAGTCCTGTTTATCATGAATGTATTGGGGGATTATAAGGCAGCTTCAGGGCAGAAAATTAACAAGGAAAAGTCTTCCTTTTATATGCATGAAAAGGCACCTGCAGATGAAGTAAATACTGTCCATTTGATCACTGAGTTCCAAAGACAGTCTTTCCCATTCACTTACATGGGATGTCCAATATTCTATAGTAGAAGGAGGAAGGATTTCTATAAGAGCATTATTTTCAAAGTTCGGGAGAGGTTATCATCATGGGAGGGTAAGTTACTCTCAATTGGTGAAAGGGTTGTGTTGATTGCACATGTGTTAGAAAGCATGCCAATTCATCTCCTTTCAGTAGTGAATCCTCTAATATATGTGAGCAACCAATTGCACAAGATGTTTGCTAGATTTTATTGGAGCAACTCAGGCAATGGAAGGGCAAGACACTAGGCTTCATGGGATAATCTTTGTTTACCTAAATATGAGGGAGGTCTTGGTTTTAGATCATTGCATGATGTATCCAAGGCATTGTTTTCCAAGCTTTGGTGGAATTATAGAACAAAGAATACTCTATGGAATACATTCATTAGAAATAAATATTGCAAGAAGATCAATGAATTAGTGGTGCCATGGAGGCAGGGATCTCGTGTTTGGAGGAAAATGCTTCAAATGTGGGATGAAGTGGAACACCAAGTACAGTGTCAATTGAAGAGTGGTAACTCCTACTTCTGGTTTGATAATTAGACTGGACTTGGAACCCTTTATCATGCTTCAGGTCCAGATCATTGGTGTGATGAATCCATAAAATATGTTGTGATGTGGTGGAGAATGGGGCATGGAATGAAGGGCTTTTGAGGAAGTTACTGCCAGAGGAGTTAGCTGACCACATTTTGGATTCCATCACACGACCTTCAGATTACTCAATGAAGGATAAGCGTTGGTGGAAGCTGGAAACAAAAGGGAAATTTACAATGAAGTTTGCATGGCAATACATAAGAAAAAGAAGAGATGAAAGCAAGCTATACAGGTTCTTTTGGGTAAAGGGTGTGCCTTTCAAGATAAGATTTTTCATGTGGAGGTTATGGAAGGCAAAACTACCATTAGATGATTGGTTCTTAAGGCTGGGGTACTTTAGAACCTCAAGATGTTGGTGTTGCAGGAACCCTAAAGAAGAGACATTGCCTCATGTCTTTTTGACATCTCCAGCTGCCAGATTTGTTTGAAACTACTTTGGTGCACCTGCAGGGATCAAAATAGAAGGGGAGCAGCTAGTACAAGTGATAAATGAGTGGTGGAATAAACAGGGGAACACAAGTTTGAAGGAAATCTATCAAGCTATGCCGAGTATGATTGTGTGGCATTTATAGAAGAAAAGGAATTCAGGGTTGCATGGGAAGAATGTATCCTTTAATAGGTTAATCTTTTAGATATCAACCTCGATACAAATGTTTTTGAAGGTGAGAAGGCCAGACTTTAAGGGAGTTACCACTAACTATCCAGATTTACATGAAAAGTTGCTAAATCATATCCCTAGATTGAGGTTCACTAAAGTGTTGTGGCAATTACCTCCAGATGGATGGATTGAATGTATCACTGATGGGGCCTTTAGAGGGGAATTTGGAGGAGCTTCATAGGGTTTTTGAATTAGGGATGGTATTGGAGATCTTATATATGCCCAGGCTGATGTAGTTGAAGAGGCAACCAATAATATTGCGGAAGAACAGGCCATTCTTGAAGCAGTCAGGTACATAATTCAAATGCAGTTTCCTTCATGTATAATTGAGACTGACTCTAGTTAGAATGAATGATAACACAAGGAAGGATAGTCATAAATCAATGAAAGCATCAGACAATACTAAAATATCAAATTAAGAGAAAGATTATTGTCAAATAAATTTCCATTATTTTTGGTTGGGAGATCTTAGCACCGATATATCACCGTGATTTTTGCACAGAGTCCGATCTAGGCCCGATCGGCTAGGCCATCTTACCCGACGACATCAACAACGATCACAATCACTATCACAGTTTCAATCATTATCTCGATCATAATTTTCAGCACAATCACCACCATTTGTGCGGCATGGCATCCGATAACGACTCGACCGGCTAGGCCATCTCACCAGAATGTCATGTGAATCGACATCACCCGTTTCTAGCAATCATCTCATCCTAGTAAAGGGTAATATTTCATCACATCAAACTCGTCCCAAATGAGGGGAATAATTACAACCCATTCCTACACCGTCATGTGTAATTTCGGGGTTAGGCTATTTCAACCTACCCTTCCTCAGTGATTAACGATACTCCCAAAGTGTTTGTTATTAAAAGGATTCACAACTCATTTCAACATCTTTTAAATGTTTCTTAGTTTCATTGGCACTAGTGTCCCCAAATGTAATATCATTCTTGGCACGTTGGATGTATTTCATGTTTCATGCTTTGCTCACCTCTTTCACTTTCGAACATCATCACAGATCATTAACGACAAAGCATTTCTATTCAAGACTTGAGTATACATGTGAGCAAGCAAGAGTCTTAAGAATATTGAGATTTCTTATACAATTTGGCATAATATCTTTCGCTTGAATCACGACTTGAAGCTATAGCATTTAGACATGCAACCCGTACTTTGAACACATTCTCAATTAGTAACACAACATAACCGGAACATTCAGAATACATATTGAACACATATATATTTTGACACAAGTCTTATTTGGAATAATTAATTTATAATTAGCAACTCAGGACTTACAAGGACATTGTGGTGTTCAATTCTAAAAGAGGAGTTTTGCCAACATACTTTGCTTTGAGCTTTCCTTAATCCACTACACAGTTCTGAAAATCCTAGCAACTTTAATCTATTTAGAGATATAGCAAAATTTGACACAAATTAGGAAGAAGGTCATGGTTCCAGCTCATTTGCGCATTTTATCAAATATTTGGTGGGTATTATGATTTCAAGGTCCTTCTTTGGTGGATTCCTTCTTTCCACTACCCAAAGTCTATCTAATTTAGCTCAACATTCTTCCCCCAACCCTTGATAGTACATGCATGCATAATGGATAACTTCCACACCTAAGAATTGCTTTTCTCATTACCAATGTTAAGTAAAATAACGAATTTGAGGGCTAGGGAGTAGAATCTTACCTCTAGGATAAAGACCTAGTGAATTTGTCTTGTGAATTCTTCAACTTTGAGCAAGAGTTGATGAACAATAAGCTTAGGAACTTCCCTTATCACTCTATGGCACTCCCTCTGTCTAGAAATATCAGATTTTGCTTTAAAAATGGCCCTTTACTTCACTATATTGATATAGGGTCGGGTCAAAAAAGTTAGAAAATGAAGCCCTAGTGCAGATCTACAGTCGCATATGTGACCGCATAACGCTTCTGCGGTCCACAAAATGGACAGAAGAATGGCCCTCTGGAACTGGGCATTTATGCTTCACTCTGCGACAGGTATGCGGTCCGCTGACAAAATTTGCGGTCGCATAATGCGCCGCAGAACTTCCCTCCATAATGTTTCATGTTAGATCTGCGATGGGTTGTGTGGCCCACGAAATGAAGAATCTCTACAATCATCATCACATAATTCTATCCTGGCATCATGAAACCCCGGGTTTTAGGTGAAATTTTACGGGGCCTTACATCCTCCCCTGCTTAAGATCATTCATCCTCGAATGAGGGCCAAAATCCGACATTAGAAACCTATGTGACTCAGCTGCTATTTCACACACCAACAGTCCCCAAATTTTTGACTAACTCCATAAATTTTCAAATATTTCGCCAGAGTTTCCCTGTAACTGGCCTATCCACCTATCAGAGAATCCCAGAAACCAATCCTAACAACAAATACATGAACCAACTATGTAACATAACGTAAAAACAACGGCAATTATGGCCTCATGAACAGTGTATTACCAACAAGGAACACCCTTAGCATAACTATACAAGTGAAACATAATTCATGGAATGTAAACTCTTAGCATTTTCATATAACACAACTTTATAAATATATGGCTATTCAAACAAATGAGGGTACTTCTTCTTCATCTTTTCCTCTGCCTCCCGGGTGGCCTCTTCAACCTGTTGGTTTCGCCATATCACTTTCACGGAGGCAATTTCTTTATTTCTCAGCTTACAAACTTGCCTGACAAGAATGGCAACTGGAATTTCTTCATAAGTCAATTCCTCGTTAACCTTAATAGCCTCAACTGGAACAATAAGCAACGAATCTCCAACCACCTTCTTCAACATGGATACGTGGAACATTGGGCGCACTAATGACATCTCTGGAGGTAGTTCAAGCTTATAAGCCACCCGACCAATCCTCTGAATGATTCTATACGGTCTGACATACCTCGGACTTAACTTCCCTTTCTTAACAAACTGCATTATACCATTCACGGGGAAAACATTCAATAATACCCAATCGTCCTCTTTAAACTCCAAATCCCTACGACGCACATAGGAATAGAACTTTTGACACCTCTGAGCAGTTTTCAACCATTTTGTAATGATCTTAACCTTCTCCATAGCCTAATACACGAGGTCTGGCCCTAGCAACTCTGCTTCTCCAATCTGGAACCATCCAATGTGAGATCTACATCTCTTATAATATAAATCCTCAAACGGTGCCATCTGGATACTAGCATGATAACTGTTGTTGTAGGAAAATTCTATGAATGGAAAATGATCATCCCAGCTGCCCTTAATGTCAAGAACAAAAGCACGCAATATATCCTCAAGCGTCTGAATAGTCCGCTCTGCCTGCCCATTGTCACGCCCCTCTTTCTCGCGAAATCGGGTTTCGACACGTGACAACTCTTTTAAAGGAAGTGTTAAAAGCGAGAGTCGCCACCTAATGGGTTTGAGGTGTGTTAGGTCACCTATTTGCAAATAACTCTGGTTTAACCAGTTTGCGTCACCAAAGATCGGGTAAGGGCTCAAATTACCTCGAAGAGAAGGTGTTAGGCACTTTTCGAGGTCCACAACTGTGGTTCCCGACCAAACTTGAATTATATGAATTAGTAAAATAGTCAGAGAGAAAAACAAGAAGTTTGAAAAAAAATCATTATTAGAAAGTCCTTGAGTAAACACAGATAATTGGTTTAAAGACAAGATGGGGGGTCCTAAGTTTTTTAGCCTAAATGGATCACCCTGTGCAGCATAAATAATACTTCGTAACTCCCTCGAGGTGGGGTGTTATTCGTATTATTCAGCGGGCACCGATTATCATCTCCTGCTACCCGATTGCTATATTTAAGTTTTTACCTAAAGCGCACCAGTTGATTCTAAACAGTGCCCTATGCGTGCACTACCCGTCCCATGCCAATGGCCCAAGAGGCGTTTGGACCTCTATTTTGGATGGTTTCTAGACTTAGCTTGGGCTGCTCAGAAATGATAGAACTAGGTGACATACAAAATAAGTTGGACTTCATGTGAAGGCAATTAAGGGCTCAAGTTAGCCTCCACACTTAGACAACAAATGCACGCAAACAACGTAGTCATTTGACAGTTTCGGAATTGAGACAAGTTAAAGCCATTAAGACCTATAGACATTGTTTCTATGTGACCTTGGGATTCAAACGTGTAGGCAGTTTCAGAGCAAGATACCATTTTAGGTACAATTTCTAAGAGACTACATAGTCGGCCTGCTGATTACAGATTATAAGCAATTAAACCTATAGACTTGATATCTAGGTGATTCATGAAGTAGTTGGCAGTGATAACTATTGAAGATACTCAGAATTACTCAGTTTGATCCTATAGGCATGCTTTCTAATAGTGGCAACGAAGCAATGTTGAAAGTTCAATATTAACACTTAAAATCGAGTGGTATTACCCTATAGGCAGAATTTCTAACGATTAACGATTAAAATTAATTTTTTATACTTAGCTGCTATAGGCATGTATCCTAGGTGGGCAGTATAACAATGAATTAACCAAGTAAAACCCTATAGGCATGATTTCTAAATACAGATTTTGTAGAACATAAGCTAACATAGCCCTATAGTCATAGTATCTAATGAATATGCTGCAGTTATGTAAATTGAAAGATTGGCCATTGACACTTTATTTCCTATAGGCATGGTATCTAATAAAACACATAGGAGAATAATATGTTAAACGAATTAAACACTCATGTTCTATGGGAAGGTTATCTAACAACACATAGGAGCAGAACATGTTGAGTAAAATAAACACCTATAGGCATGATTTCTACCTGTTTATGAAAATATTAGAATAAACCCATTTTTTCAATTTTACTAACACCCCAATTATTATTACAACATTATTTCAGGCCCAATGAATGAATCAAATTACAAAGTTACGAAATCACTATAGTGGGCCTAAGACAGGCCCAAAAATACACCCAGCCTGGCCAGGCCTTCAAATTTCGTATCCATACAGGTTTCACCACAGCCCAATAGTCAGAGCTAATCAAACCTAGAAAACAATCTTCATTTACACAAAATAGCCAAAACCCAGTAACCACAGCTGATTAACAACCATTTACACAAACCAACTGGTTAATTCAGTAGGTGAAAAGGGAGGCAGAATTGAGCAATTGGGATAAAGTAGCCACAGAACCTTAGACCCTAGTGTGTCAGAGTTCCCAAAGGTTTCAAGAACCCAGGGAAGTGCTCACACTAGGGAGGTTAATAGAGACGCTTTAGGGGGCGTTGGCTTCCAGCCGGCCCAGAATTAGACTCATAACAAGAAACAATCAAAGAAATAGTAATAAAGTAATAGGTTTGGAAAAGCATTTATAGACACTTTAAGATAATCACATAATGAACATGAACTTGAGAAGCAAACTAATGTATTGAGGCACAGTTACATATGACAAGAAACATGAAGCTTGAGATTGCAAAGTTTGCAGGCAAGGGCATTAGACTTGTAAAAGCAATTAATACAACCAGTTTAGAACTTAAAGGATCAGATTATACCAAACTCAAGATTAAAGAGTATAACACAAACAGGATCAGGTACCATAGAGGGTATCAGTCAAGGAAGAAAGGATAATAGGTTATTAGAGGTACAGAATTGGATATGGCAAGAACAAATATAGTGACAATCATATTCGTAGGGGCAAACTATACATTTAGAATGAAGGTCTTATACAAACTAAGGCATATTAATGACAAAAACTAATCACTGAGATTCAGAATTAGGCAGAACATATGGATTAAGCCATATAATCAAGGCAGAACATTCAGATTATCAGCAATCACCCAGCTAAACATGCTTCAATCTGTCCAAATTGACTAAGCTAGGTGCAAATACATTATTAGGCTAGTAATTATAGGCAGAATTAGACAGAAAAGAGTCAGGGGAATACATGAAGTCATGCAATTTTCAGAAAACATGCCAACATAATGGAATACACATTGTGAAGGTTTAGAAACTAACCAGTGATTATTCAACAAACAAGAAAGAACAGCAAATAGGACCCAGAGTCTCAAATGTGTCAAGTCCCCAAGGGTTTCAAGAATCCAGGACAGTGCTCACACCCAAGAGAGGTTGAAAAAATAGAAATCTGGTGGCCTTCGCATTCAGCCAGCCAAGAGCCCAAAACAGAACAAGATACTCAACGAGCACCGAGTGAAGCTTCAGTTTTAGTGGGAAAATAGTGATTGAAGTTCTCTCCAAAAAAGGTGTCACGACCCAACTGGAGGGTCATGACTAGCACCCGGGCCATACTTGCCGAGCACCA